>JANSTX010003992.1:8703-21306 GCA_027564355.1 Penthetria funebris
TTTTAACATTGTTCGATGTATAATGATTAAAGTTTTTCTTCTGCATTTCTTTTGATTCAGTACACTAGTTTTTGTTTGAGTTTCGTTCATAATGGGTAGTTGATGCCGAGAGCACGGCATTTCATAACTTAATATTATTACAAGATTAATTGTGAGTCTCACTTATATGTTAATACGATGACCCACTATATAAGTTATACCGATAAGTCTCAATCGCATTATGAATGACGTTAATTTCAGAAATAAAAGCAGATCGTGAACAATAGTCGAGAAATTTGTTACTTACACTAGTACGTTTGCAGCATATATAAATTGAGTAAACAACTATAAATTTTCGTTTCATTCAATTATAATAGATTTAAACACCCTATCGAATTACTTCAAATATTTATTCATAACTATTACATGTCCTACATTGTATTGGAAACTAGTACAGTTTTTGATTATTTGATGTTATATTTTTATAACAAACGTTATCCTTCTGCTGAATATTTGTGTCAAATATAGATCAATTATGGGTTCTTGAATATTATATATTTGGAACAATTTTGGAAAATGATATCATGAAATTAGTGGCATGTTTCGCAAAATTTCAGGTTTTATAACCTCGATTTCATTGCGAATATTGATTTTAAATATAAAAATATGCAATTTTTTTTTTACTTTCTCAAAATGTACCCATCGTTGTCAGAAATTTGTAACCAGACAGTTTATTGTTGGCTTTGAGTGCTTAATTCGCAAAGTATAAAATTGATGGTACGTGGAGCACAAAAAAACGGATAATCGATTTTCTAACTAATTTTGGTTTGTTATTTAATAATTTAGTATTTCACTAAATTTCACCAAGTCTTCCTTACTTAGATAATTAAATGAAATAATAAAATATTGATATAAATTTAAATAAAATTGTAATAAATAATTCAATGTATAATGATCATTTTGTGCCATTCTGTTGTTAATTAAAAATAATATGTTCTATTTCGTCTAACTGATACTCAAGGTATATTATAAATTCTTACCCCGGATATGCTTATAGAATCGAACGCCTATTTAACGAATACATAAAAGTTACTTGACAAAATGTTCAAAAATAATGGTTAGTCAACCAAATTCTTAAGCATTGGACCGAAACTTTGAATATCTTACAATAGTTCCAGAATATAAACTTTAATGTTTAAAATTTTCTATTTTAAATGATATTACCAGGACTATGTTATTATACTTCAATTGCATAAATGACGACCATATTCGCTGTATAATGACGGAAAACACCAAAATTTATATAAAACATAACTTTCTATTCCGGAGAACTTATAATCATAATATTAATAATAATAATAATAATAATAATAAAATATAGTAATGGTATAGTACTATGGTAAACATAAGAAATTTTCTAAATATGTAGAGCTTACCTATCATCATAAACGAAACCAGCATCCAATGTATTGAGATAAAGCACGAAAGCTAGCGCACAGCAACCCAAGCCTATGTAATCCATGCTGAAAATAAACAAAAGTTAAATATAAGAAAGTTTGCTCAACATATTTTTATCTTTAAGAAAAGTTATATTTGGAAAATTCTATTCAATCTTACCATAAGGATAAGTATATACTAGTAGTACATCTACTCTAAGGATAAAATAATATAATAAAAGTATTTTTTTTTTTCCTATACTTGTATATGTATATGACAATAGTTATATACTCTACATACGAGTGGTATTATATGTTTTTCTGGTTAACTTTATAAACTGATCCTAATCCAAATATAGTACCATAAAGTTTGGGTTAAGTATGCGTCTTTCATAAATATTTAATTTATATTAAAAATTATATATAAACGAATTTTAAAAGTTTTAAATTCGAAAGGGATGTGGAGTTAATCAATGTCAAAGAGCACATCTTTAAAATTCTCTGAAATAATTTAATTGATGTAAATTGCATTGAAGTGGTGACATTAATTTATAAGTAGTTATATATTCGCATTGTGAGTCTCTGTGAACTTTAAGATTGTTACATAATTGATTTCAATGATTACACAAGAGCTTGACGTCCACTTCTCAAGAGTACACTAATTTCTTACTAACTTACATTACCAAAATACGTTTATAATTAATCATGGACAGTGGTTTTACGTCACGATTACTGACGATAATCTTATAATTCATTAATACTATACATTTATTTTGCTGTAAAATTAATGATGTGACAGTCGGCTGACGAATTACAACTTCTGCATATAACCCATCTCTTCCTGTGGTTGATAATATTGTTTCTAACGGTTAGTTGAACGGCCGGTGAATGTATGTCAAATTTTGTTGCTTCAAATAAACGCGCCTCCATTTCCAACAAATATTTTACTAGATCCTTTATTAATATTTGTTTTGGGTATGCCGTAAATTTATTTATTATTTAAGTATAACTCAAAGCAATCTGAAATATTTTTTAGCGAATTTGAAAGTATGGAATAAAGTGAGGTAAAAAAACACATTTGAATGCACATTCAATTTGTTTTCACTCTAGTTAATAGAATTAATTATAGATAATCTTTTTACATGATTCAAAATCAGTGTTCTTGGTTTGCAGTTCCTCACAATTTCAATGCAAAATCAAAAGTAAATTTATCCAATATAGTATTGAACTGCTCTGAAATGTTTTGGAATGTTCAATATTTTTTAATTGATTTTCTGTAGAAACCTGTAGAGAATAGAGAATGAATAATAGTAATAGAAGAAAAAATAAACTATTAAGTGGCTGCAGGATCATGTGATAGCAAATATGCTTTTTAAAGGGTAATTGTTTAAGATTTTTCTAATACAGTTTTTATATTGATTTCAATAGTATTTTTTTAGTACCTTATCCCTAAAAATATATGAAGGAATAATCTCTAATGATGGATACAGTAAATGTTTAATTTAAATCCAATATCAACACTTCATTCACATAAATAAATTTAGTTAATTATAGATTGAATAATAATAATATTATAATATTTATTATTATGAGGTGGAGGTGGTTAAAAACAAAAAAAAAAGTATAAAAACAAAAGGAATTAATACTTTTGAGTATAATATAATCAAATAAATCAATCGATCATTTCGTATTTACGAAATGTATTTATATACTTTTATACTGTCTCAAGGGTTTCTGAATAAGGATTGATTGTTATGTAAACAAAAGGTAAAGACTTCAGAAGGTTAAAACGAATCTTTTTTATTACAATGTTTATATTTATAAGGATATGATTGGGTTTCAATAATGCATATATAATAATTATTTCTCATATCATTGTGTATATACACAATTCATAAATAATCAAATTATAGAAAATTGTATATAAGAAATACTTGGAAAAGAATCTTAATTTCTATTGATCCTTAAAAGGGTCGCAATATGAAAACTAAATACCATTGTATGAAAATGCTTTCAAAGTTTATAATAAAATAATTGATGGCAAGAACTTTTCTATACCAGGACAACAAATGATGAGTACTAAATATTACATTCCAAATCCTTTAGGCTTCACAATACATTGATGTTTTCGCCCATACACTCGTATTATTTTAATCAGTTCTTATTATAATATACAATAATTATAGTGGCGTGTTGAATTATATTCATCGTATCATAAATTATACACAATAAAAATGAAAACAAAAATAATATTCTGTATAAATTCAAATGCCAAATTCTAATTTTATTACACAATAAATGTTTCGGATTATCATTCACATAATTATATGGAACCTTAAAATAGACAATGTAAATGTTGTCAACAAATTACAGTTTATACAACAATATTCGGTAATAAAATTAGAAATTGTAATTTACAAAATAATTGAATGTTTAATTGAGTAATCGCAATACATTTTAAGATTTACGATTAGTCTGGTTCAAATTTCAGCACTACCTCCAACAACCACTAGAATATAACAATAATTAAAGAGCAAATGGTTGCGGTTATTTAAAAATAAAAATCCATTAACCTAGTTCAATTTTTGCCTGCAATTCATTCTGCTAAATCACACCAGTTCACAAGAAATGTTAACAAATACCCTTAAATTTGATACGATTATGATGACAACATTTGAGTAAAAAAATGAGCCTTAAATGCTTGAACAATATTTGAATAGACGAAGTTGGTACAGTTTGTTCTAGAATTTTATTGGTATACATATCACGATTTTCTTGGATTGATCAAGATTTAAGTTGACAATATTCTCTGGTATTGTGTTTCTGAGGGAGTGAGTCATATGAATCAAAGTATTGGATTTTTAGACTGGAAACTTTCCAGCAACGTTTTTTGCATCAATGATATAATATTCGGTTATATATCGAACTCTTTAACAATGAATATTGCTGTAATATTCTGTAAACATTGTGAGTAAATCGAATATTGTTCACTTTATTCGACCAGTGGATCTTTAAATTGTATCGTATTTGGTTTATAATCAATTTGTTAGTATAGGACAATTGATTTATGATTTAATTAAGTACACAATAATTGATATTAATTTTTATATGATAATATAATCTTTTTCGACTCAATCATTTACAATTATTTTGAACCAAACATTTTTTGATATGTAGCTATATACAATTAATAACAACCCTATCAAAATTCTTCTGTAATTAACCCTTTTTATATGTAAATTCGCATATTCTTTCTACATTGTAACATTTAACATCTAATTTCTAAATTACAATTTTATACGATTTTAATTATTAATATTAATTATTCTGCATAAATTTAAATAACATATTGTATAGATCATGATTTATGTGGCCGTTAAAATGAAAATTTAAAATTAAATATCACAGACAATGGGGGAAATAATATTAATGAAAACAAATTCGATATATACACCGAATAAATTCAAACCCATAATGTACTACCCCTAGTACGTACAATGTAAAGAAAGAAAAAAGCACATCAAATGTAGAGAGATTTTTTTGCTTTTCAATTTCCTTATTTTCTGCACTTTCCCTATTTTTTCAATAACTGATACAAATATCTTGATCTATGTTAATACCATTTCCTGTTTTATAGTGGAAAATGAAATAAAAACATTAAAATGAACCCTTACTTGCTAGAAGCAAAACACATAGCTATATGTGTGTAAACTACAAAAAAGACAAGACCAATAAATTTTCCAGTAAATTGAAAGCTGGAAAAATTTAAAGTATAAATGACACTGTACGCATGACCAAAAAATTTTCTTTTTACTAAATATTTTCCTATAAAAAGGATACTCATGCAAATTGGGAATGTATGTAAGCTTTTGTTATTTGTTGAGCCTTACAATATTTACATGAACATTAAAAATTTATTTGGTAAACGTGTAAATTCATAATTTATGTAATATTTATAAATTTTAATAATTACATTGGTAAATTTATACAATTTTTCTTCATTTTTTTCTTTTTATTTTTTTTTTTTTTTCTTGTATTTTCCTGTCAGGAAAATATGTAAACGTATAAATAAGAAATGAAAAGAAATCCTTAAATTTTTAAAATAATATTTTAAATTTGCGCATGTTTTTTAATTTAGGCATTTTCAATGCGATTCGCACCCGAATATGATCAATTTTTAAAGGATTGATAATCACATTTCGATTTAGGAAAGCCCATCCTTTAATTTTCCAGTAAATAAAATTTTGATAAACCGAGTTTGCAAACATAAGAAAAACCATACTATAACTTAAATTTTAAAACTTATTGGTATTTTTCTACAGTAAAAATGAAAAGCATGAACTATACTGTGTCGAAAATAAATGATATTGTAAATAAAAGAGCAAAAGGACATAATACCATGTACCACCAGCACCACCACAATACAGTAATATAGACATTTGTCATTAAATAGAGACAAACATTTATTTGATGACATTGCAATATCATCTGCAGAAAAGAAATTGCTTCGCCCCCCATTCCAAAGAGTGTTAATTGTGGAAAATGTTTTCCAATTACTCAGCTGATTTCAGTTCATTTTCTTTTTATGTTTTCTTTTCGTTTTCTCTTTTGTTTTCGTTATTTTTTGTTTTTACATTTTTTAAATTGAAAATATTCAGGCTCATGTTTTGTGCGACGAAGTCAAAAACTCATTAAGAAAGGAAGCGCACGTGATAGAACTATAAATTTATAAATGTGTCCAAAGGGATAGTCGTCCTCTATTACATAAGTTTTGTTGACTTTATATGGGAAAAGTTTAAAGACGGAAAAAAAAACAATATAGAAATAAAAGAAAATAGAAGTAAGAATAAAAAAAAAAAGATCATTTTGAAGTTAGTTTCTAAGGGACAAAAAAAAAAGAAATATTACATTTTAAAGATATTTTTCATTCTTTTGTAGCAAGAAGAAAAACATATCAAATATATAGTATTTTATAATAGTAAACTTCTTAAATCACTTTCCAATGAAGCTTTATATTTTTTCAATACAATAATGGCATTGCAATCATTTTTAGACAGAACAAAATTAATTGAATTTCATGAATTTAGATCATAGCTTCAATCATGTCAAAAGATTTACAGC
The DNA here is from genome assembly GCA_027564355.1 of Penthetria funebris. Lineage (NCBI taxonomy): Eukaryota > Metazoa > Arthropoda > Insecta > Diptera > Pleciidae > Penthetria > Penthetria funebris. The sequence goes on from JANSTX010003992.1 coordinate 15,240, forward strand.
TTAGTTCAACTTCATCTCGTGCCATTACATCGCAGCAAATTGATTATTTTGTCATTTTGCAATTCCACTTTGACGGTATTACATAAGTTTTTAGTATTGTCTATACATAATGGTTGATATATTACTGCAGTTATCACTCACAATCAATTTTCCGAGCGTTTTACTGGCAAGCCCATTATACATCCGGTTGGATCCTCATTAGACAACCACTTATATTGGAAGTCGATATTGATATAAGATCATTAAAATTCTTCTACCACATTTTGTATTCTATGCTTATCTTTCGATTTACTATATTTCAATTGAGTACATCATACTTTATCAGAAGTACAAACTGGAAGAATGGAAAAAAAGTACTTTGAAAAAATACTATGCATATGTAACAAAGTGATAGCGGTTATGTTTATGTTGTGCATTTACGTGTAACTAAGGCGAAAATAGCACCAACATCAGGTGTCAAGATTTTTAAGAAACTTCAATATGAAATGTTGAGTGAATATAAATCGAGTTATCTATAACATGATTGTAAATATTTTATCGATTATTGTAAAACTTATTTCAACATTGTAATCATCATTCATAGGTATGGAGAATTTACATTTAAGCAACTCACTTGTATATTGGGGTTAGTGAGTATCAATATTTTTGAGATATTTAAGTAATTGCTTTCCACAATCGATCACTTTTCACATTTTATTATTAAACAAATCTTAAAAGAATATGCTTAGTATGTGATGTCGATAACTTTTATAATTTAATTATTAAAGTAGAATTATTTTCCCACTATCTAATACCACGCGTGAAACTTATTATTTATAATCAAATTCTTTAAGTAAGTTAATTTCCGCAGAATAATATTGAATAATGTTATCTATGGATGATTGATAGTGTATTTATATACGAATTTATAAATGTTTATTTAAATATTTAATAGTTCTATACTTCTATCTAGACATTCGTTGATTATTCTAAGGATTTATACTGCATCACGAAATATGATGATATTAATATATTAGATCGAATACGATATTCAGTATTTATTAACATATCTGCTATGTCTAAACAGAGTATCTTAATTTACTAACCCTAATGATAGGTATATGATAATATTTTATCTAAAACAGATTATTTGGGTAAAAAGGGAAGAAAGTAGACGAATCTTAATATTTCACAGCTGACGAGTTTTTAATATGACCATTAATTTGATCCAAATTTAGAATTGCTGATCAAAAATTGAACTCGGATATTCTACGTAAGAGATATAAGTGATATAATCATGTCGTTTTATTGCTGCGTAAAAGTTAGTGTTTAGTAGAGAATTTGTATCATTTTCTGTATCGCAAAAATTCAAAAGGACAATGCACTACTTGATAGAGTATTATACAAAGAATATTTTTAATTAAAAATAATTCAATTTTTTTTTTATATTAAACCGACCCTTTAAGGCAATAGTTGAATGTTTTATTTTATTTGAAAATAATCCAAGTAAAAACATGCATTCATTCTATTTCGTATATACTGTGCAATGTGCGGATAAAAAAATCTATGATTAAAAATTTTATATATGAGAAGAAAAATATAAGATGTTCCAATATTTAAGGAAAAATTCCAAGCTTATCGAGTAAATGGCAACATCATATAGTTTAAATACAAATATATTGCAGTATAACATTTATACAGTTCTTATTTTCCAACATTTGTATTTTAGAGAGTATTACTTTACTTTTAGCAGCAGATTTTCTTTATATTTCCTTCAATTTTCTTTTCAATTTTTTTTTTTTTTTAACTTTTTTTGTTTGTTTATTCTACTCGGTTATCATTGTCTTAACAAAATCCTCGAAGCCATGCACTCTTATTTATGTACTTTATGGAATATTGATTTTAATGTACTGAAAGACAATCGATAATAACAGACAGAATTATTTATTGTATTTTTTATTTTACTCTGTTAATCGGCCTTTTGAAAATAAAAAAAAATTGAATTTTATGGTATGGCACGCGGCATATTATGTGATATATGCTTGAGGTTAAAGTGTTAAATTGACATGATCATCCATTATGAAACATTTCGAAAGGCAGACGAAATTATATGTAAATTTACTATTATAGATAATATAAGTTCGTGTTCTTGAAATGACAAGGAATAAATTAGTTTAACAGCACCTTGATGGTTTCAATTAGTATAATTTTCAAAAGCGATTCAATAAGAATTTGTAAAGCATTAATCAGCTATAATTAATTTGCAATCATTCTAGTGACAGCGCTTCAGGTAATTTTAAAAATTGTATTAAAATCGGTATTAAATGTTTTGTTTTTGATACAAAATGAAAATTCAAATATTCTATTTTTATTGAAGAGTTTAAGGATAGCGATTATCTCTCGGTATGATATGTGAAAAGTTACATGGAATATAAAGGGATTTGTAAAAATTCATGTAGAGAAGAATTAACTTATAATTATGAAATGAATAACAGAAAGAATAATTTGTATCACTGATTTACACAATGTCAAAATTTCGGCATATACATGTATGCATGGAAAGAATATTATGCTAAAACAAACTAAAGCATTTATATTTTCCATGTTTTTACAATACAATTCTTCAACATTTGAATTCAATTTTAATAAGCTTTATTATTTTGGGTTCTATAAAGATAATGTCAATAATTGGTTTAATAACTTTCAGTAACAACAATGGAATCAATGCTCCTAAGCTCAACTAGAGAAAACACAGTTAAATCATCATGAACAGACAGTAGGGATCATAAATCAATGATGTTAATTAAGTATTTTCATTCGCTTCAAAGAAAAGTAAAGCCGCTTATTTCGTAAAGTATTTCCATTTTTTTTTTCCTAGAAATTTGTTTTTTTTTTTTTAATAGAACATAAGCAGATTAACATTCAAATCTTCTGTATGAAGGCGACTTTTATGCTTATTAAAATCTAAAAGATTTTGTAATTTCAGAACTGAACAAAATGACGCATTTACACAACATAAGAGATATTTAACAAAAAATTAAAAGCTATTGTAGTCAATATATAGAAAATACGTGGGTAAGATTTATTACATTTGATTTGCTAAGAACACTTTATAATGAAAGAATTTCAGATATATATCAATCATCATATTTAGTATAGGTAGCTGTGAATGTGTATACATTACTCTACTGATTTATTTAAATATAATGCATGAATAAACATTTTTCAGACCCTTAATTTCAATTATGATGATCTTGGTTAGATTCAGAAACATTCAGATGAATTTGATTTTTAATCAAGTAATGTTAGGAGCAGATATTTAAATAACCCTAAAACACACTGCAAAAACTTTTCAATTACACATGTATTACTAACAAATGAAATCGTATATCTAACAGAAATACGATGAGAAATATAGATCTATCTAAACGGACAATATATGTAATATGGTATATTTAAATTAAGCTTAAATAAAAGAATTTGGTGTGTTTCACAGATATAAAGTCGACAGTCTCGGAGCAAAGAAATGCCTACATGTACGGGTGATTTTTTTTTGTTTTCTAGAAATTCGAGTAACATAGAATACAGTCAAGAATCTGGGTTATTAAAGATGTTCTTGGTTTCATTAACTGTGATGGGATGGAATGTATCAATCAGGAGTGTTTTGAACTGCGAAGAAGAAACATAAACTACACAGCAATGTAATCGATGTACAGAATCTATGAACAGAGTATAATCAATTAGATACAAAGGTTGACTAAAGCGCTGAAAGTAACATGAGAAAAGCCTACCGTCTGTTAAGAAAGTACTGCTAATCACTCAGAATTTTGATAAAATAATTAGTAAATACTTCAGAATTCAAAATATATAATTTATTTGATGTTTCCCCTTCAATTAAAAAAAAAAGAAAAAACGAAACGAATTATAAACAAAGTAAAAAAAAATCGAATACAGTTCAGAGGAAACAGACAAACCCGCAGAACTACCCTCAATAGCAACTTAATTATTATCCACTTAATATTATAGCTATAATAAATGTAAAGCATAAAACTGTAGTGTTTAAACTTTAAGGAAAAAAAAAACAAAAAGTAGAAAATATGCAAATTAAACTCAAAAATACATCAACTTTTTCCCCCATTATTTTTAATTCATAAAAATTGTTTTTTTTTTCTTTTAAATTTTCCCACAGTGTTTTTCTTTTTTCTTTTATTTATACCGAAAGTCCATTTTCAGTTTGTATCCCAAGCACTGCTTCGTTTTTCTTTTTTGTGCTCCTGTATTTTTCTTTCTATTTTTTTTTTTTCTTTCTGTCTATCCTTCCAATTTTGTTGCTCGGTAATTATTGAAGCAAAAGAAAAAAAAAAAAAACTAATAAAAAAAAAAGGATTTGATGGCAATAATTGTGTTCACATTAACAATGTAATTGAGATTTATTTTCTCGTTTACATCAAACTTAACACTTTGACATAAAAATTATCAATCAATTAATAAAAGATGATTGTTTGAATGAAAATCAATTGATTTCGATTGAATATTATCGATAATATTTTTCATGCCATTGTTGAATTTTCACACGAATCCACCCACCCCCACAAACAAAACATAAGAGAAGCAAAAGAAACCGATAATGGAAAATATAAATAAGGTGTATTTCATGTACAAAAGATATCTATATTTATATTATTGGTTTTATTACAGGGTTATATTATGTTGTGAACATAATATATTTAGGGGATGATAATATGCCACCTTCAAAAGGTAAATATTTATTTATATTAGATAAATTAATATAGGTTTAGTATGATTATTAATTATATAAGAAATAGATTAAAAAAAGCTAATTTATTTGCATTTATTTTGTATAGTATACACAGTCACGGAATGAAATTACCAAATGCAATTTGATGTAAGGGTTGTTAGTGAGTATTAAGTAGATATTATGTATAATATTATATTTAATACATATAAATAGCTATAATTAACTAAATATTGCTGATAATATTGGGTGTCATTAGAATTATCCAGTATAATAATTCTAGTAGTCACAAGGTGAGTAACAACGATTAATGCACTCTACCCTGTATATAACAATTTATTGCATAATATAAACGTTAACAGATCGAATAGGAAGTTCATTTTAAAACTCCATTCTATGTAATTCCTTTGGCTATTTAATAAGAAAATACTGTTCGGTATAGTATTTTAAAATTTGGATTAATATTTCTAATTGTAGTGCAAAATAATATATAATATATATATATATATAAGATAGTGAACAAACTGTCTAACTTCCAAATTGGAAAACTGTAACAATATCAAACATCTAGAAACCTCTTCGATCTGTAGTGGACTCTAATGGACAGAAAATGATAAAGAACAGTGTAAGTAATGTTCCTGTCTATTGTTGCCACTATTAATTTTCACTACATCAGACGATCTATATAGTTTGAGGTTGTGCTTAGCCAATTGACTTATATATAAATATTCGCAATTATATTAATTTTATTGCTCGTTGTTGTAACATGCCAGGTGAAATTTGAAATGATTCTTTTTGAAAATTTATAAATAATTTTTAATACATCAAGTAAAATTTAAAATCGTAGAGTATTTACTAGTTTATATTTTATTATTGAAAATTAATAGAATTGTTAGTTTTCGATGGATTTAGAACTGAGTTCTGAGTCATTAAATTTTAATCGAGATATGCACTGGAAAATATTCTAGTAACTATTAAATTAATTTCAGTTATGTATTTATTGCATGGAATTCAATTATATGTTAACTTTAATTTGGACATTTTGTACCAGATTCTATAAACCACAAAGTCTTACATTAATCACTGAATGAATTCATGATCATTTCTCATTCTCATGGAATAAAAACTTTAAGCATTAATACTTGAAAGTTGCAATTAATTACAAAAATATCTTTCACTTGTGTATACACGAATATGTATATATGTACATACAATAATGCAACAAATAAAGAAAGGACATTTTTTTTTATTCTTTAAAAATTAAACTACCCTATCAAATGCAGAGTAGCACACACATTAATTTGAAAACGTTTTCTTTTAAAATAATATATA
>JANSTX010004003.1:0-39948 GCA_027564355.1 Penthetria funebris
AAAAAAAAATTTTTAAAAAAAAAAACAAAATATTTTTAAACGTAAGTATATTTCACATTTTATAATTTCCAAAAAAAAAAAAAATAATAAGAAAAGAATTAAATTATTTATTAGTCATTTGTGTGTGTAATAATAAGTTAAATTGGCATAAATATAATTTTCAATTGAGAACATTTAAAGTGACTAATAATATAAATTTGTTAAATTAGAAACCCAGATTAATATTCACACAGTTAAAATATTCAAATTTAAAGTGCATCTATAAGTCAATAAGAAAATTTTAAAAATTATATAAGAATTAATTGTTCTTCGAATGAAATATAATTTTCGCTATGTTTCCATCGTCATTAATAAAATAATTATTTAATTGAGTATTTCTTTTGGTATTTTTTAAATGGATTATTATAATTAATTGAAGATATAATTATCAATTAATTTGAATATTTAAATTTATATGTAAGCAAAAGAAATTTTTTTATAATTTAGTTAATCAGAAAATTTGAATATATTCTTAACCTCTTTCCTAACATTTTACTTATGTATTTTATTAATCTATGCGATAAATTTAATTTCTTAAGTATTTTTTGTTTTTTTTTAGGTATAAAGGCAACATATATGTACAAACGAATTGTACATACGTGTATATAGAAATTACAATATTGTACAAAATAAAATATTGCGTAAATTCTATAAATAATTTTAATATGAAAAGAAAATTGCATAAATTTTTTTCTTTTTAACACTATTTAATTAACAATACTCCTCGTGCAACTCAATTTTACCAAAAAAAATTATGGTTATATACTCGTAAATATGTTTATATTATAATATTTACTTTTGAATATAAATTTTATATTAACTTGACTTTAAATTTTTATAAATGATTCCGATCGCAGCTACACAAAATCTTAAACTGAATTTCTCCAGTTGTAAAAATATACTTAAAGCCGGCAAAAATTGCAAATTTCAATGTCGTCATCGTGTAAAAATACAAAAACAAAAAAAAAAAAAATAAAAAATTAAGTAATATATTTATATTCTTCTCCAGTATACGAGCGTATAAATATAAAATACATATAAGTATAAACATAAAATAGCACGTTTAAATATTAAAAAATAAAATACAAATATAAAAGTTATTGTCGCGGTCGTTTAAATGGTAAGTGGTCTTTATATACAAAACAACTTTATGTATACATAAATACATATAATGATGATATCATTAATACTTTTCAATATAAGAGAGGTACCTTTTAGTAATTTTAGTAATTCTTAAAATTATATACATATCATTCATACATTTACTACATTCGTAGCAGTAACTTAATTTTTTTGGGCCATGTATATGATTATAAAATGACTATTCCGATCAAGATTTAATAAAATTTTGCAACCGCCTAGTTATGGCAAATTTTAGACAAAATATCTTTAGACAACTTTAAATGAGTTAGTTGCATACAAATTAGCCGATAAAATAGTGGATTTAAATAGGAAAGAAGTATTTTTGATCAATATGTGTAAGATCAGAGAAAATGAAAGAGAAATTCTGTACATGCAATTTTATCTTGTACAATAAAAAAAAAACTGATCTTAATAAATGTGATCATATACGAGTATGTATATATTTTCAAATATTCAACAATGCATCTTTTTTCATCACTTCTAGTAACTCTCATTATTTTCTATCCGTTCAACTATGAACTACATTCGTATGAATGCATATTTGTGGTATCTAAAATTATTTCTACATCGATCAACATCATTTCATCTCCTACGTAAAATAATCTTATTTGGCATTTAATTGGTAAATTTTTAACAAATTTTACTATTTAACATAAAATTATTTAAATAGTTTCTTCAATAATAGCAATTACTGTAGAAATTTGAATTACCATTTTTTGTCAATTTGGACATATTCAATCGTTAATAGGTTCAATTATAAAATATGTGTGTACTATTAGATTTTAGTTTAAAAATGATTAAAAATGCGACCATAAAAATTAAATAAGCAAATATTGATCTATTCTTATGTTTATAAAATTATTACTAGTTTTATGCTTCAATATAATTGTAACAATTATTATTTATTAAACTTAATTTTCTATTCATTAATTTCATTGAAATAGATAAATTCTGATTCAAACTTCATAAGAATATTCATTCATTTTTATGGATATTTTATGTATTTATTTGTATTAGCGAATCATATCATACAGAAGTGATTTGTAGATTAACATAATTTGTCATGCCCTTGGTTTACTAGTTGACGTCTTCCATATAATATGGGCACGTATGGAACTGCCAATTATTTAAATATAATTAATTGTTGATTATCGAAAAACAATATTTATATGCATCCATGGATCACCAAAATTAGTTCAGATCCATTTTGAAAATGAAATGTTTTCGACTTACTATATTATGTTGATAATAATTAATTATATATACTTAAATTGAGCGTCATTAAGATTAAAAATTATAATTAATTGAGAATCAAAAAAATAAGTTGATAAACACTACCAAAATTATTATGCAAGGTCTTCTATTCTATATAAGTTTATTTGCTATTTATTTTATTTATTTTTTTTTTTTTGTGCATGATGTAAACATTTCCGAAATTATACATACAATGTAATTTTTATATATCATATTTTAATAAAATTAATTGATTAAAAGAGCATTCATTCACATATGTCGGATTTATTTATAGAATAACAAGAAGATTATTTAATGAGCATAAAAAAATAATAATAAAATAAAATAAAAAAAATAAAGTGCGTTTTATAGTTTTAAATTTAAAATGAATGTTTCCGATGAGAACTGTTTGTTAATAAGTAAAAGAAATTATTTAAATAGAAATGAGATTCTATTGGATATATTTTTAGTATTCAATATATACATTAATCTTGCAAAATTGATTATAATAAAATTGAAGTTATATAAATAAAGATTAATTTGTATAATAATCGATAAAAATAGCGACACTTGGAAATAATTCGCAGATATCATTTCTAGAACAGTACAATTAGAGGTTATAGATATACATTTTATAAAGAAAATTTTAAGAACAAAATGTTATCTGGAATCTAGTTTTAGAAAATGTTATCAATTGAATCAAATTACAAATGTATTCAAAATGACCACTGTTTTGTGATGAAAACACTTAATAAGGTTCCATTAATAGAAAGAAAAAAAATATGGAACGCGAATAGCTAGCTAATAAAAGCGAGCATAATAATCTGTAAGATTACTCTATGGTTTCTATTTGACTACTATATGGTTCCTGTCGATGTTAATTTGTTGCAATAAAAATTATAACACTTTGATAACGTTTGTTTTTTTTTTTTATTAGAATATGATAAGAAATGATGTAGTATTTTGTTTTTTAATTATCTAAATATATTTTACTTATGATGAAATATATTGCTTGCATTCGTGTGAAGGTTATAAATGTAATCTTTGCAATTCAAGTACACATCAATAAAATAATTAATACATCTTAAAATGTACTCTAAATTGTTTCCACCTAAATTCAACGTAATGATACCAAATTCGAAATATATTCGATAAAATAAATAATATATTTAATTAATATTTTTTGTTTACAACAAAAAAAAAAAAACCCCACAATTTGGAACAGATTAATGATAGATATGAAACAGATTTTTGGAATATATAGTCACTTAGGAACATTCATACGTTCAATGACTAATTTGGATATAAAGTGTTCCAAAAAAAAATAAAATACATTTAATAAAATGTGGTTAGACGAATCAATCCATAGATACTTTGTGGTAGATTTTGAAAAGATCTACCGTCTCGCAGTGGAATCAAAAGGGTGGCTATGATGATAAGGATATAAATAAAGATGACAAATAAATGGAAAAATAAACAGTTTACTATTTTGCTAAAAACATCTGGTTAATCTAAATAACTATAAATAAATTATGGTGATTATTGATCCACATTTTCCTTCATGATGCAATTAAACAATTATGAGAATTTTGCACTTATTAGCATATTTAATGAACATACAAAATTAGTATTTTGTGTATGTTCATCAAAAAAATTGATTCCATACTTTCTAGTTGGTAAATTTCAGATTTAGTTGATTTATATTTACATTTGATATGAGATGCATTTAAAAATGACAAAATAACATCATATTTCCGTCTAATGGGTTTCTGAGGGCGTAATGGATGATGATATGACGAATAATGATGATATAATATGATAATGATGATGATATGACGAATTAAATTTTGAAACTTAAAGGTAAGATCATACGAAAATGTAAATAAAATATTTTTTAAAGACTTTAATACAACTGCGTCAATTAATGATAAATTATCAGTGGATATAAAATATTTTTTTTGAAAAAAAATTAATTATAATGCATTTTACATATAATTTGTGCATAGCATATAGTAAGAAATAATGCCTTTCTTGTCATCAATCTGGGCAGCTAGCATATCTTTTACAGATAATAAAATGTATCATATTATGTTTGTTATTAAAAAAATTATGAGACTATTCAGTATGAAGGTTTTTGTTTTTACTTGATACAAATTATTTATAGATGAGAATAAAGTAAATGTTACATTTAAGGAAGTTCTACATTGGTCCGTTGCAAATGCATATGCCGAACTTAGAATTCTAATATATTTTTAGAGTTGGGTTTAGCATCTACAATTTTTTCACGGTTACAATCACATGATAAAGGTCTTATACTAAATTTAAAATCTGAATCTTAAAGTATTTAATAAAAAAAAAAAAGAAAGTAAAATTCAAATTATGCAAATATGAATATCCCTTTTATATAAATCACATTTTAATGATAATTATAAACTGGGATTATATAACTTAAATGAATTTCGCACAAAGTTATCTAATTTGTTAAATTAATTAAACTTTAAAGTTGTTGAACGAAAATTTTCTCAATGAAATTTTCTAATAATTGGTAATTAATTTTAAGAAATCAAAATATTTCCAATAATATAAAAATAAAAAAAAATATATAATAATCATAATAATAACAAATAACTAACCTGAATATCGTTCAAAGCATGTGTAATCTTTTGAATATTAAAATGTACGCCAGCCAAATTTGAAACAGGTTCATCGACAAATTGAATTCTTGATAAAATTGCCAAATTTTTATCATACATTTGACAGTAATCCTTCCATGTTTCGGCATCTTGATCCAATTGGGCACGTTGTGATTTTGCTGAATTTAATGTATTCTTCAATATTTGTGTATGATTTTGAAGTTCACGTGACAATTCCTCTTGTTCAATTGAATTTAGTGATGGCCAGATTTTATCGGCTGCCTCTTGTATTTGCCGTGAAACTAAATCTTTTATAGTAGTTTCTTGACTAAAGAACACTTTGTGTTCTTCCAAATCGTTTAGAATATTTTGATAGTCAACACCATGTTTACCATTTTGTAAACGTATTTCAGCTTCATGTATCCAATCATTAAATTTCGATATTAAAATCATATAATCTAAACGATATTGTTTATTGAAATTAAGATATTTTTCACGTTCCTCTAATTCATTTGGTAGTATTGCAATAAGTGATTTACCCTCTGAAATCATTTCCAATAATGAACCGGGCATACCAATTTCATTTTGTGCTTGTTCATTTATTTTCCGTATTTGATCTAAATATTTATTAACATCATTCGAAAATGTTTTATGCTTTTGTATTTCACGTGCAACGGAATCCGGATCTCTATCCAATAATGGTCGTGATTTAACAGTACCTTCATTTTCATGTAACCAATCTAAAACTTCACTTAAATCGGCTGCCATTTTTTTATGTTCAGCTAATGTAATTTCATGTTTTTGACGTTGTGTTTCAACTAATTTACGTAAATTTTGTAATTGTTGTTTAAGTGATTGTAATTGTTCGGTTATGCTATTTCGATCGGTTGCATTACCTTCAGACGCAATTTGCTGTCCTTTATCGTTGGCCGATGCCAATAATGCTTCACATTCCTGTATTTTAACAATAACTTCATCATAATGTTTAATTTTATCCTCAATTGTATCCGGTGATTTTTCAATATCAGTTATAACTGATGTATATTTCATGATGAATGCAATGATTTCATTAATTAATGCAATAAATTGTTCACGTAATAAAAGTAATTGACGTAAATGTGCCAATTGATCTTCAATTAATTTTATCATATCATCTTGTTGTAATAATATACTTTGTAATTCAGGTAAATTATCAATTTGTATGTCACCCATTCGTGTTTTACTTGTTTTCAAATCATTTAAGATGCGTTCGTAAGCTGTTAGTAAATTTTGTACATCTTCAATTTTACTACCAATTGGTTTATTTAATTCACGAATTTCCTGTTGAATGCCACTCAAAAATTGTACACATTCGGCTAATTTTGCCTTTGCCTCTTTATATTTTCTTATATAATCTTGTAATTGTTTAATTTTATCATTTATATTATTTGAAACTTTACCATATTTATCTTTAAGATTTTTTATTTGTTCATTTAATTTTAATTTTTCTGCATTACTTAATGTTGGTGTAATTGATTTGGTCTGATCAATAATTGATGTAATTAAATCGCCCATAATTTTGGATTCGGCACCAAGTCGTTCGTATTTTATTAGTTGTTCTTCTAAAATTGGTAAACTTGTTGTACGTAATTCACCCGCAGTACTAACATCAATTTCATTTAACCAATCATTTAATTTATTTATATCATTTTCGAATAATTTTCTACCTTGTAAAAGTTCCGATAATGATTTCATTTTTATTGTAGATTCATCTTTAAGTGTTTTATAATCTTGATCAATTTCATCTAATAATTTTTGTAATTTTTCCTTTTCATCGTCTGAACAATCTTTTACGATATTTTTTCCTTGATTCATAACATCAGTTAACAAACCATCACCAAATTCTTTAATATCATTTTCATTTTTCTTACATGTTTGTATAGCTTCTTCAATTGTATTAGATTGAAGTGGTAAATAACCGGAAATTTTTCGTACATCAATTAATTTTGATTTAAGCCATGCCCTTGCTTTATCAGCATCATTTTCTAATTTTTTACGTGCCAATGCTGCTTCGGAACAAGATGCCATTTCCGATTTAATAAGAGTCGACAATTGTTTTTGTAGACCAATTAAATTACGTAATTCGGATTCTAATTGTGTTTGTTCAAGTGGTTCCAATTCATTTTGCATATTTGATACACGTTTTTCCAATGTTTCGGCTAATGCCTGTTTGGCTTCAGCATCTTTGCCAAGTATTTTCAATTGTTGAATATTTGCATCAATACTTTTACTTTCATAACCAAGTGGTTTTGTTACTTGAATTTCAGCAATTTGTTTGTTTGTCCAATTTTGTAATTGTTGAATTTCATTACGAGCTCCATCGGCAGATTTATTTGTTATTTCAATAATTTGTGCTTTACGATTTAAACGTTTCGATACATCATTGTACCGTCGATCAATTGATTTTAATTGTTCTTCAACTTGTTGTGCATCTAAATTACTAATAATTTGTGTAACATTATGTGCTTTATCTTTAAGATCAATTAATTTTAATGGTCCTTGTGATTCGAAATCAGATTTTATTTTAGAGATTGTTGCTAATTTTTGGGCACAATTTAAACCACTACCTTTATCAAGAACTTCCATTTTTTTAATAATTGAATCAAACCAATTATGCATATCTTGAACACATTGTAAATAATCATCGATTGTGTCTTTGCCAACTGTTTTTCTTGCAATTAAATCCATAAAATCAGATTCAAGTTTGTCCAGTTGTTGTTCAATGTCAGATGTATCATCATCGGCAACTGGAAAATTTATAGAAAATATCTTTCAATTAGAAATTTATTAAATTTTAAAAATTAAAGAATTGTTTGTTTTTTTTTTTTTTTGGAAAGAAATAGATTGTTAATTCAAATATTATGAATGGAAATATTTTTATACAAATTATACAGACTATTATGACATATAGTGAATTTCAGATTCGAATCAATTATTCTCAATAGGTATTTAATTTGGAAAAAAACATTTTTACTTACAACTTCCGGTCATTTCAGTCATCAATTGAGACCGCTTATCCCCAATGGCATTAAGAATGTCATTCATTGCAACTAATTCTTGTTTAGCAGCTTCAGGACGTAATTTCAGTGCACGCAGTGACCAATCGGCTTCTGCTGCCTGTTGTTTCTTAATCCAATCTTGAAGTTCAGCCCTCTGTTTTTGAAGATGTTCTAATTCGCTAACAGTTGTAGACAATCCACTTAAATGTGATTGTACCTAAATGTTTCAAATAGGAATATTATAAAGTGTAAATAACAAAATTTAAATAAAAATAAAATTTTAAGTTATAAAATCAATCAAATCACATCATGCAAAGTTAATATTTTATGTCTATATAGTGTATGTGTGCACACGCGATCGTAATTCACTTACCGTAGTTATTAAAACATGCAATTTAGATAATTTGTCTGATGATCCTAATTTATCCACAAATATCCTCTTTTGATTTACATCTTCCATTAAAACATCCACTTTTGATATCTCACTCTGATTCAGTAATAACCAAGCAAATAATAATAACAATAAAAAAAAAAAATAAAAAATAAAAACAAATCAAATAAAATCAAAACAAAAATAAGGAAAAAAGCGTGCATAAATTAGTGATAAAAAAAATATAATGATAATTTATAGTTTTAAATAGTGAATTATTATTATTTTTAAAAAGATTAAAAATCTGTGCAAAATCGATTATATGAACTCGTTTTTACTTTTTTTTTAGACACCAATCAAATTTATATTTAGCAATAGAATTGTTAAATAAATTAAAATACCTGATCAATAAGATCTTCAAGTTTAGCACGAACAAGAAGTTCCTTCTCCGGTATTTGTTGAATAGCTGTTTCTAATGGTGAACTTGGTCTACTAATACTGGCCGTTGCTGCTTCACACGCTTGTACAGCTAATGCTAAACGTGATTTTTCCGCTTGTAATTTACCATGTAGAATTTGTGCGCAACGTAATTGTGTTTGTGCTGCCTCTAAATTTATAGCTGGTTCATCAAGTTCATTACTTATAATCGGTTCATATTCATCTAAATTATTAAGGATACTGGCCAATGTATTTTCATATTCTTGGAATTTTGCAAGTGATTCTTGTAAGCGATTTCTTATTTGTACAGATGTACTTAATAATGAATTATAACTATCTTGAATATTCTTCAATTGGGTTTCAATTGTTTGTCGAATTAATGGATTTACCGCTTCATATCGATCAATTTGACTTTGTCCTTTTGCCTTTAAATCATCTAAATTTGTTTGATATTTTTGTATTTCATTTAATAAAATTTCATGTTGATTTATTTGCTCCTGTGTTTGATCACGATTTGTTATATACAATGAATTGTGAGCCATAAGTTGAAATGATATTTGAAGTAACCATTTTTCGGCATCTTGTAATTTTTGATGATAATTAGTATAATCATTGATTTCAATTTCTAGACTAATAATTTTATTTGTACAAATTGTATTGATCTTATCCCATCGTGCTTGTAATTTATTAATTTCATCCATTTCGGTGGCAACATTCGACCATGAACCCAATTCTTTGGCTTCAACCGATAAATGCTCTAAATCATTTGCTTTTATTGAAATATCATCTTTAAGATGCTTTAAACGTTCTAATGTTGTCTTCAATTCACTTAATTCACCTTTTGTTTCGGGTATTGTGTCCAATAAGTTATCCGTTTCATTAAACCATTTATCCAAACGATTCTTTGAATAATTATATTCTTCCCAACGATTTATTGCTAATTTTATATTAGCCATTGTATCTTGCAAATCTTTTGTGAATTTATCCCATTTATTTCGTAATTCGGACATATTTTCACGTAAAACATCTTTTTTATCTTCGGGTGTAACATTTGTTGCTTTTGTAAAGGCATCCTGTACCATACTTAGTAAGTGTTGACCTTCTGGTATACGATTAGAGAGTACCTATAATTGTGTAAATTAATTAAGAAATGGAATGCCATTAAATTTTATATGACTGTATTTATTTTGTTAGAAAAATAAATTTACATTTAGTGTATCCATTTTTTGTCTAATTTGTTCTTCGTTTCCAGTGCCAGTACAATTTTCAAGGGTTTCATTAGCTTTTGTAATCCATTTGTCCATTTCATTTTTATAATTAAGGAATTCTGTGTGATCCGATAAATTCTTTTCGACCTTAGCTACAAGTCCTGCATTTAGAACATATGTATATATAATTTTAATTACAAAAAAGTTTCATTTAAAAATATGTTTTTTTTTTATATATACTCGAATATTAATAACAAATAGGAAGATAATTATATTGACTTAAGGAAATGTGTACACCTGATATTTATATATAATATCAGTTTAAAAATTATAAAATATTATATTTTATTTATTTTCCACAAAATAGTAGAGTAACCTATTTTTGATTTTATGTATTTCTATAAAAAAAAATGTCCTTAAGAATACTTTTCGCAAATTTATAAAATTTGTTATGAAAATCTGTCAGGACATAAAACTATGTAATGAAAAATAAAATTGTAATATCTTTTTTACATTTATGTCATATTCATTCTTTCGTTATATACACATTAAACTTCAGTATATTTTCTATCGATACTATTCTTTTATATATTAATAAAAAATTACCTTGAGCTGATGTTAATAATTTCGTATAATTAGCCTGTACTTCAACTGTGTCATCACGAACTCTAGAACATGCACTATGTTCCATAAGAATTTCACAAACATCATTTAATTCTTCAACAGAATCCTTTTCGGCCAGAATTTCTTCAAGTAGTTTCTGTACACATAAAATAAGAGAAAAAAGAAAAAAACATGCAATTTGTCTATTTTTTCGAGATTTTCTGTTTCTATTTCTTTATACATTTGTCAAATAAAAATTGTTAGTCACTCAAATAATTTTTTTTCTTTAAATTAAAATTAAATTACATACCTTGCATTTAACAAGATCTTCAGGTGTTTTTTGTTCCATTGATTTTTCTTCGTCAATACGTTTTGTGTATTCATTAATCCATTTATTGATTTTTTCAAATTTATTTGTAAAATCATTCCAAGATGAGATACACTGATTTAATGATTCATGAGCTTCTTTGGACATTTGTTGCAAATTATCCCAATCGTATTTTAATTGTTGTATTTCTTGTTTTATTGAATCTTGACCCTCAACACCACTTGTGTTAATAACATTTTGACTCAATTCAATTGAAGTTTCCATTAAAATTTTACCTTCTGGTGTTGATAAATCAATTTCTTGTAATTTTGTTAATTTATTCATAACATCAATTTTTTCACCATGTGGATCACAACATTGTTGTATATCCATACGTGTTCTACGTATCCAATCGTAAATTTCATTAAATGCATGCTTATATTTTTCATGATTATTAACTTGATTCTCTAAATTTTCAATATGTTTTTCAACTTTTTCTTGAATTTCATTAAATTTATTAAGTCCATCATCAAAATCTTTGCGATTCAAATTTTGATCATCATTTAATTTTATTTGAATTTTCTCAACGGTTTCACTGTGACTGTTAATTTCACGTTGCACAATTCGGAATTTTTCCAATGATGCACGTTTCTCACTAAAATCGTTAAGATATGATTCACTAATTTGTGTATTTGGTTCAATTTCTTCTAACCATTCAATTAAAATTTTATACAATTTAAAGATTTCCTCTAATTGTGCGGCACGATTTTGTAATTTTTGACGTACATCATTTATATCAATTAATAATTTATCAAATTCTTGTTTCAAATTTTCGGTATCTTCTTGAATTTTTGCGGCACCATTTACTTCAGTATTCATTATAACCTTTTCCTTTAATTCCATTGCATAACGTAATTTATTTTGACCTTGCTCAAAACCTTGACGTATACTTTTCACTGTGTTTAATTTTATTTGGACTTCAGGTAAAGTACTTGGTATCTCTTGACAATCTTTTAATTTTTCACGTGTTTTTTCAATCCAAGATTGACATTCTTCATATAATGAATGATGTTGCTGATGTTCTTGGTAATGTAGTTCCAAACGTCTCATTATCTCTTTTGCCAGAGAAAGCAGAGCATTATATTTGGTTGTCAATTGTGTAACGGCATTACTAATTCTTGTGTCCGAACAAGTTTCTAGTAAACTTTGGGCACGCATATTGACACGATCGAGCTCTTTTTGCCAATCGAAAAGCGTCTGCAAATGGCCTTGGAACTGTTCCAAAACATTTTTCTTCTCCTCAAGACTGTCCTGCAATTTATTGTAGGATTGTACGAGGGCCTCTGTTTTAATTAACCATTCTAATGCCTCACTATACTGATCTTCATATTCTGTCCATTTAACGATACCAATTTCTAATAGATTTTTAGAGGTTTTTAATGCTTCACTATAATATAGAAAAGTAAATTATGTTTATATTAAATTTGAGAAAATTGATAATTTTTTTATAAATCAATTAAAATATTAATCATTATCACCATCATCATAAACGTCATTTCGATTTTTGCAGAATAAGGTTGCATTTAGCGATATTGCGATGATATATTGCCATTTACAATATGCATTGAGATTTCCGAATAGAAAAGCATTAATTATAGTTGTTCGGTTCATCATTTGCATAATGTAGTGTAACAAATGTTCAGACATTTGTTTTGGTGGTGAGATATGTGGACAAAAGATGTGGACAATCACGATGAACAAGCACTTTTTAGTCTCGATCAAACGACAAAAATTGACATATATATTATGACTGACTTACATAGGTGACATAACATAGGGATACAAATAGGTTGAATAACATGGATGTTAGTTTTTCACCTTTAACAAAAATTCGATTACATAAATAATTTAAGATATACTTACACATAATTATCGAATTCATCTTGTAAAAATGCTACAGCTTCTTCAATTAATTCTCGATCTTCTGGTTCTGAATGTTTACATGCAATTTCACCTTGTTCCAATGTTTTATCCAATTTCTTTTGACCAACGTCGATTTCATTTTCCAAAACTGTTAACTGATTAATTTTACTGAGAAGCATCTCTTTGTCACCGGTAGGATCACAACATTTACTCAATCGCTCTTTGGCATCACGTAACCATTGTGCAAACTCATTTTCAGCATCAATTAAGGTTTGATGCTGTTCAACAGCTTCTTTCTGTTTTTCATACAAATCTTTTGCCTGTTTACTTAATGTTTCGTATTTAGTTGAAATCTCTGATGCTGGTGTTGCTTGCAATAAATCAGAGGCTTTTGATGTTACCGATTGTATCATTGGTTCAAATGAGACAATATCTTGAACAATATTATTTGTTTGTCGTAAATTAGCTTTACGTTCACTTAAACCGGAACTTAATGTTGGTTGACCTTTTTTCGATTTTGCAACTTTTTGTTCACACACTTGTTGTAATTTAGCTTCCCGTTCGGTTATCCATTGTTGTAATTGTGAATAACTTGAACTATAATCGGCCCATTGAAGTAAACTTGTTTCAAGGTGCACTTTAGCCGTTGACATTTTCTTAACAAGACGATCCCAATCATTTTGTAATTCTTTCATTTGATTATTAATTACCTCTTTGCCATCCGAACGTGTATTACGCAATACTTTTTCACCATTATTTACTGTTGTATGTACTAAACCTTGACCTTCTTCTCTTCTACGTATAAGATCTTGTATTTGACCAAGACGTTGTTGTAATACATCTTTACTATTTGCACTTGACGAATCACTACTTAATCGAATTATTTCTCTAGCATTTTCAATCCAATCTCTGGCTTTCTTTAAATTATCTTCATATTCTTTATGTTGATCGTAATTTGTTTCAACTTTTTTCAATACATCCTTTGCCAAATTAACTTGTACTTGATATCTTGAATTTAAATGACGTAATTGATTATTAACATATGTATCTAAATGTGATGTAAGTAAGGCAGCTGCAGATGCATTAAATTTATCAATATCAGCCTGACCTTTAACCAAACGATTTAATATACTTTGCATATCAATGACTTGCTTCTGTTTATCCTCTTTTGTTGGTGATAATTGTAGTTTATGATTTTTAACAAGTATATCGATTTGTTGAAGCCATTCTGATAAGCGTTCATATTCTTCTTTATATTCACGCCAATTTATTAATGTAACTTCAAGTTGTTCTTTTTGTTGAGCAATTTCACGGAATAATCCCTCGAAATTTTCTCGCAATGCACGAATATCTGCCCGAATATTATCTTTACCTTGGGCAGATGTACTTGCCAATACAACTTCACCAGTATGTTGTAAATGCTCAACTAATAATTCACCTTGTGCTTGTTTATTTAATAAAGCATCTAATGGTGAAATGGCATTTTCAATGGCTAATTTATCACTAAGTGATCGTTGTTTCATTGATGGGAATTTTTCCCGTGCTCTACCTATCCAAGTGCTTAAATCATCATATGCTTCTTTATATAATCGATGGTCACGATATTGTTCTTCACGATCACTAAGTAATTTCTTTATTTTTTCAGCTAAATTATCGAATTTATTGAGTATTTGTTGTGCCTGGTAGGCAGCATGACTTTGTTGGCCACTGGCCAACATTTCTGCCGCTTTTGCCTTCAATGTGTCAACATCTATTTTTTCCAAGCGTACTTTTTCTTCTGTATTTTTAATACGATCAAGTTGTGCACGTTTTTCCGTCATTGTTGTTTGATATTCAGTTAATTCTTGTAATTGTCCATCTAGCCACTCAACCGTTTTATTAACACTTTGTACTTGTTCCAAGAAACCGGACCATTGAGTTATTGAATCGTCAAGTGTTGATTTAATGTCAACCATTTTTAATGCCAATGCAGACCATTCTTCTTGCAATTTTGCAAGCGATTTGTTTATTGGTTCATGACCTTGTGGTGCTGTATTAGCCAATACGATTTGGGCTAATTCAACAATACTTTGAACTTTTGCAAAACCTTCATCTTTTAACATTAATAAATCTTGTATGGTTGCTAATTTTCCTTCTAAATCTTTTTGTGACGTTGCACTTAAATCTGAACAATATTCTAATTTATCTTTAATATCATCTAACCATTGTGTACATTCAGATAATTGATTATCAAATTCCTGATGACTGGTAACGTATTGTTGCCAACGTGTATTCAATTCTTTAACTTTATGTGATATTTGTTGATATTTTGGTACTAAATCGGATATTTGTGATGAACGTGCACTTGACGAACCACGATACAATTGTTGTGCTCTTTCGCTAACATTATCAATTTCTAATTCTTTTGCACGCACCTCACCTTGAAGTGCTTTCAATATTTCCAATTGATCTTTTTTCTCTTGATTTGTTGATTTCAAATCAACAGCATGTAATTTATTATCTGTATCACGTATCCATGCATTACATTGATCTTTTAATTTCTCATATTCATCCCATTGTTGTAATTTACTTTCAATTGATTCAATTGTTGATTGTATTGATGATAATAAACCTTCCCATTCTTGTTGCGATGAATCAATTTGTGATTGTATATTAACTTGACCAGATTCAATTGTACCGGGTAAAACTTTTTCACCTAATGTACGAATTTGATCAATACGTGGTGATTCATCTGATAGACCATTTTTCAGATTTTTCAACCGATCAAGATTTGTGATCAATGATACTCGTTCTAATTCTAAATCACCCCATAAATCAACAGTATTACTAGTGGCTTCAATAAATTCTTGTGTATCCATAACAGCTTTACAATATTGGTGATGATCAATAACAATATTTTCATAACGTTCAACAAAACCTTGTATACGTTTTTGTAATTTATTATATTGTTGTGTTATTGCATGCAATTGCTTTTCAATATTTTCATTTTTTTCTGGTAAATTTTCGGCAATATCTTTAAGACTTACAATTTCTGATTGATGATTTTGTATATCACCCAAATTATCTCGATAAATTTGTAATTGATTACGTTTTTCATCTAATGTTGTTTTCAATAATATATCCGGTAATATTTGTTTTTCGACTTCGTCTAACCACGACTGTAAATTCTCTGCACAATCTTCAAATCCAGACCATTTTGTTAATTTTCCTTCTAGTAATCGTCCTGTACTTTGAATATTATCATATAATTGTTCAAGTGTTTGTGTTAATTCTTGTAATTGTTCACGAATTCTTTCACGACCATCGGTTGCCGTACTTGGATATAATTTTTCACCTAATTCAACAGTATTATTAAGTAGTGATGTAGCACTAACTTGTTGTGATAATAATTCTTGAATAATTTTATTTTTTTCTAATAAATCGTCACGTGAACCAACAGATGAAATGTCACTGCATTTATTATATTTATCTTGGGCAGATGCAATCCAATTTGAACATTGTTTATATTTATCATTATATTGTTGATGATCCTGAACAGTTTGTTCACATTTCTTTAATATTTCTTTGGCAGTTGTTTGAATTGATTGAAAACGTGATGTTACTTGTTGAACGTTAACAGAAATTCTTGTTTCACCACTACTTTGAATAAGTTCTGATGATTCGTCCGTCATTTTGTCAAATTCATTTTCATTTTGACGTAAACTAACAATTAGTGCCTATATTGAAATAATAATTTGTTAATAATTTGTTAATATTTTTTTTTATAACATGAACTATTTTGTGATAATAATTATATGATATCATAATAAGCGTAATTGTATATGAAAAAAAAGCATATAAGAATATTATGCATTAATTATTAGAGATCATGTTTTGCAGAAGCAATGAATGCACCAACATGATGTAGGGAAGTGTATGTTAAAATAGAGTTAGTTAGAACTGATGACAAATGTTAATTTTTATGCAGATAATGAATTACTTAGGGTGATATTACAAAAAAATCAATTAAAAAATGTATTAAATGATTTTTGACAAAATTGTAGACAGGTTCTATAAAATTCTTTAAGCACTTTGATTTTTAACATGCAATTGAAATATTTGTATAGCTTTTACTTCTGAATATATGGTCATTCTTATTTAAATATAGAATACATAAAGATTGTATGTCTCCAATTAATAATAGATCATTTATTTTATGATCCTTTATTGTATATTAATAATGTGGTTTAAGCAACAGGACAATATTTAGTCCTACAATCACTTGTGCTAAAGATAAATATATGAAGTAGATTAAGATTTTAGAATTTAATTCGCAAAATAAAACTATTTGTCTGTAGAAGATTTGCGACAACATATAAGGTCTGATAATACGAATTGTCACATTTTTAATCGCGACACTTCACAAGTATGTACATTAAAATTTATTAATTTTATCGAAACAAATTTTATTCCTGGCAGCAAAAAAATCATAATAAAATATTCTAATAATTTTTATTTTTGAAAATACTTCACAAATAATAAGCGATAAACAAAACAATTCTATAATAACGACAGACATATATTTTGTTATTTATTCCTTACTTGGTCCAGAAAATCAGATTCTCTTATAAATCCAGTCACTTCAATTGTTTGAAAATTTATTGCATTTAATAGATCCTGTTTTTTTTTGTGTATAATATGTTAGTTATGAATTAAATGAGAGAAAAAAAGTTTATTATTTATTATAGGAACACCAAATACAATTAATTAAAATTAATTACTAAAATATATGTGAACAGGAAAAAAAAAACAATACACAATAAATCTAACTTACTTGGAATTTATTAAATTGTTCCTGTTTCTCTTCCAACGTTGATTTCGGTGCATAATTCTTTAAACTATTTTCCGCATCACCTAACCATGTTATTAGTCTATCTAAATTATTTTCATAATCTTGCCACTGATGTAAACGATTTTCTAATCCACATTTAACATCACTCAATGCTGCAGTGAATTTTTCAAAGTCAACAATAAGATTTGTTAGATCTCGTGTCATTGCCTCTTTCGATCTACTGGGTATCATTGCGGTTTTATTTGCAATATGATTAGTTAAAGTTTGTAATTTTAATACACCTTCGGGTAATGAATCTTGAAAATCATTAACTTTGGCCACTCTACCTTGTAATGCAATTTTATTACCAGAATAATCTGAATAACCGGATAAACGATCCCAAAGATTTTTCTGATAATCCTGTTGTGCCTTTTGTAAATCATTAAACTGTTGATATACATCAATAGCTTGTTCTAATTGATTAATTAAAGTATTACAATTTTTATTTAATTTATCATATCGATCATTTATATCTAAAATAGTTGCTTGGACATCATCACTATTTGAAACAGCATTATTTTGTATTAAAATTGTTGCCTTATCATTAACAACTTCAATGATACGTTTATGAGATAGAATTTCTTGTAATGTTGCTTTATATTTAAATAATTTTGATCGAATTTCTTGTGTTGTTGTCCATGTATTGGGATTTTCTTGTTCTAATAGTTTTTCCATTGCATCTAACCAAGAAATTGTTTGCAATAAATTATCTTGATAGCTTGACCATTGTAATGTTTGTGCTTCTTGACGTTTTTGTAAATTATGAATGCCCTCATCTAATTTATCCCATCGATCACGTGTGTCACGTAATTCTTGGCGAATTTTTTCACGTCCCTGTGTTGATGTTTCCGGTAGTGTTTTTTCTCCTAATGTTGTCAGTGTCGATAATAAATTATCGGCTTGATCACGTTCATTTAATAAAAATTGTAATAAATTACTTGTTGTACCCGATACATTTGGTTCTTCTTTAAGTGCCATTGTCAATTGATTTTCAACTGGTGTTATCCATGCAATAACTTCTTGTAATTTATCATCATATTTACGATGATCATCAACTAAAGATTGCCAACGATTAACAACTTCTTTACTTAATACTTGTAATAATTGATAACGATTTGTTAATTGTGATATTAATGGTTTAAGACGATCAGCACCACTATTATTTAATAAACTATGTGCTTGATCGGTAAATGTATCAATTGTTTTTTGTTTTTGTAAAATTTCATCACGTTGATTTTTAAATTTCTGTAATTGTTCCAATTTTTCATCAATACTTGATTGTAATTGTTGATCTCTAAATGTACTTTCCGCTGATCTACACCATTTTGTTAATTCATCTAATTTCTTATCAAAATCTTGCCACTGTTGTAATACAATGTTTTGTTTATTTATAATATTTTCAATTTCTTTTAGATGATTCGCATAGCTATTTGTGATGTCATCGAGTTCTTTTTTCAAACTATCAGCACCTTTTGGTGATGTACTCTTTGAAACAATTTCCAATTGTTCATTTAATTCATTCAATAATTTCTGACCATATTCCTTATTTTTATCCAATTGTTGTAAATTTATTAATTTTCTATTAATATCACCCTTTTCACCACTTGTAT
Organism: Penthetria funebris; assembly: GCA_027564355.1. Taxonomy (NCBI): domain Eukaryota; kingdom Metazoa; phylum Arthropoda; class Insecta; order Diptera; family Pleciidae; genus Penthetria; species Penthetria funebris. Next base: position 19,416 of record JANSTX010004003.1, read on the forward strand.
CATCACATTCTAATAATTTTTCCATTTCAGCATTAAGCCAACTTTTCATATTTGCAATTTGTACATTGAAATTATGATGAGCCTGTGCACATTCTTCAAGATTATCTAATAGTGTTTGTGATTTACCAACAATATTTGCAAATAATTGTTTTATTGATTGTAGATAAACATTTAGTGATGCATCTTTGGTTTGATCGACCAATTGTTGAGCCTTATCACAAACTGAATCAACTAATGCATTATGTGTTTGAATTTCTTGATGCATTAATTTATGATTTTGTAATTGTGCACGTTTTTCTTGTAATGTTGTCTTCAATTCGGTATGTGTTTGCATTGATTTTTCAACATCTTTTAACCATTTCGTTAATTGCTCCTGTGATAATGTAAACTCATTAAATTGTAATAAACATTGATCAAGCCTTTGTGTTGCTGTATTTAAATCGTCAGTATAATTATCCCATATTGTACGTAAATTACGTAATTGCTGACGTATAATTTCACGACCATCAGGACTTGTATGGGCATAAAGTTTTTCGCCTTGTTCAATGAGTCCTTCACATATTGAACTATCATTTATACGTTTATCTGCCAAATCACGTATATTACGTTGACGTTCCTGTAAAATTGTTAGATCACCAACAATTTCACTATTTTTATTCAATTCATTTACATCATCTTGTAATTGTTTTTTAAATTGATCATAATCATTATCAAAAGCTTTATGATCTTTAGTATATAATTCATAACGATTAATACTTTCTTTACATATGTTTTTTAATGTTTGGTAACGTGTATTTAAACGTGAAACACGTAAATTTAAATCGGATTCACCTTCTTCAATTTCATGTCCCTGTTCAGTTATATTTGCAATTTCCGGCGCTTTAGCAATAATTTGTTCGTAAATAATTTTCGATTTTTTTAAATGGGCATTTTTTGTTTCCCATGTGCTTCTTAAACTTTGATCACGCACAATATTTTCAGTTTGTTTTAACCATTGATCTAAATTTTCAATAATATTATCAAATTCATCCCATTTACTGCAAAGTTGTTTTAATTTTATTTGTGAATTTTCACATAAATTAATAAATGCATTCCATGCTTGATGTTGATTTTCAAAACCATTTATGAGTGCCGGATGACCAGTAGGATGTGTTTGTTGTAATACAGTTTCTAGTTGCTTTTGACATGCTTCGAAAATTTTTTCACCTTCAGATTTTTGCATAATCATATTTTCGACAACAATTAATTTTTCTTCGGCACCTTCCTTTTCAAATGTTGTTTCATTTAAAATGTCAATGGCTTCGGATTTTAATGCTGATAACCAATCTTGTGCTTTCTCTAATATTTGATCGTATGCTTCATGATTAACAACATGATTATCACATGTTGCAATTCTTTCATTAAGATTTTTACTTAAATTATCATATTCTCCTATTGAATGGATGACCCTTTGTTCGGCCTCTTCATCCGACATCGATGAAGCCTTATCTTGTAATTGCTTTAATGCATTTCTATGCAAATTATTATCTTGTAATTGGGATTTGAATTTTTGTAGAGCCTCTTTTTTAGACGCTAATGTTGGATATAATTCAATTTGATTACCAACTTTTGATTTTGATTCGCTTAACCATTGTTTCACTTTTGAATAACTTTCTTCAATTGATGTTTTTTGCATTAATAATGATTCGACTTGTGAAAGTAATGAATTTGCCTCATCGTGAATATTATCAAAATTTTCGTGTAATGTACGTAAATCATTTCGTATATGTTCACGATTATCTGGTGTTACACCAGAATATAATGATTCACCGGCATCAACAGCATTATTTAATAATGACTGTCCATTTGCAATGTCTATAACAAATTGTTTTACTAATTCTAATTGTTCGGTTGTTGGACCTGAACCAGGTGATCCCATACGGGCCAATTCATTAAATTGCATTTTTGCATCATGTATCCATTCACGACAATCATTTGAACTGCTTTTATATGTTTCATATGCATTTCGCATACCATTTATACGATCCAATAATGATGCAATATTTTTTGTTATGCCTTGATATCTTATTGCTAAATGACCGACAAATTGACCGACACGTGCTTCAGAATTCTTTTCCATCAATTCTTTTGATACCTTATCTAAATTATCAATAATTGGTTTATAACTTTTAATTTGTTTATCACAATTTACTAAATCATTTATTTTATCATCAATTTTATCGATATCAATTTGTGTTGATGCTTCTGATTTAACTTTATTTTCAATATCTTTTAACCACGAAGTAACATTGTCTGTTATCTGTTCATATTCATTCCAAAGATTAACGTTAGCATCTAGTATAATTTTTGTTCTATCATATGTATCACGAAGTTTATCAAGATCTCTGGTGATTTTTTCAAGATCCGTATTAAATCTGGCGAAATTTTCTGGTGAATCAATTTGATCGATCATTTCTGTGTGCAGGAGGAGTAAAATAAAAATGAATTGAGTATATTGTAATATATTTGAATTGGGTTATCGAAATTCTTTTGAGTAGAATAAGTTGAAAACATATACATAAATCGTTGATTAAATTTAAAAGGGGATACCTGCTTTTTATCGGGAAAAATATCCACATGTGGGATATTTTGTAATAAGATTTTTTATTTATTGATAATTGTTTTTAAACCTTTATATAGACATTGTAAAATATTTAAAAACAGTAGGCTATCAATTTCAGATCTAAAATTAAACAGTTAGCCGTATAATATCAGGCTTATTCAATATCCGTTGGTAAATTTAAGAGAGTATAATATTTATTTAAAACATCCGCACTATCATTATAGCTTTATGTCATATTCCTTGTATTTTACTAATTGATTTCATTAATCTTGAGAAGAGATTCATAATCAGCATATAGTTAAGATTATATGATGAAATTAAATTTGAAACGAATGCCAAAAATGACTTTATATTAAAACACAATTATATTTTATACGTTCTCAATTATTGTTATAAATGTTAAAATAAAATCAATAAATCAGTACTTACTCAATGATTCCTCAATTTCTTTCTTTCTACCATCACATTCACTAATACCCTTTTGGACATCATTCAGTGATGATTTTTTAACTTCCAAATTATATTTATCGCTACTTGATTCGGGTACACACCAAGCAATTTTCTCCTTTTGTGTAGCAATAATTCGTTGTAGCATACCAATTTTATCAGTATGGAATTTCTTTAGGAATTGCAAAAGTGCTCCCTCAATTTTATTTGAATGCATTAAAACACCTTCGTAACGTTTTACAACATTATTCAGTTCTTTTGGTATTATTGATTCGGCAAATGTTGGATACATATTTTGCATTTCATCAACACGCATCCTTAAATTATCAATTGTATTACCATGTTCAAATAATTGTTCACGTAAATTTTTGCATGCATGAAAACGTTCCATAATTTTTGTATTATCACCAGACATATCATCACACTTTATTAATGCTTCACGCAATTTTGTTACAGCCTCACCAGACGCTTTGATTGCCTTCCGTAAATTTCGTTCTTGTTCATCAAAACTTTCGGCAACAATTTGTAATCGATTTGCCGTTTGTTCAACATCTTTAAATTGATCATTCAGTTGTACTCTCAATGATTCTAATGCCGGTATTGGTACACCTTTATTCATTTTACGTAATTCATTGATTTTCTCAATAATATCTTGTTTTATTCCCATGTACGATGGTAATTCTGTACGATACTTATTTAATCTAATTGGACCATATTCAATTTCAATTGTATTATCGGCAGCATCACAAAGCGATTGATTTGTTTCCAATAACCATGGAAGTAATTCATTTTTCGATTCTTCAATTTGATTCCATATAACTGCTTCGGTTTCATATAAATGTGCATTTTTCGAAATTTGTTCATGTAATGTATGCCAATCTCTATGCGATTCATCTAATTCTTTTGCAATATCATTTGGTATAACATTTTCAATGGAATCAAATAGTTTTAATAAATGATTTCCTTTACGTTCTAATTCATCTAAATTTTGTTTTGATTTTTTTATTTGATCTAATGCTTTACGTGTTTTATCCGCTGTTTGTAATAATTGTTGTTCGCCGGCCGGTTCAGTTGAAACTGTCTCATAAATGTCATGTGCTTTCTTAATTTCCTTTTGGAATCGATCCTTTGCATCAGCATAATCTTTAAGTCCTTGACTTATTATTGTGTATTTTTGTATACGATCATTTATTTCTTGTTGTAATGTATCCCATTCTTTTTCAATTATTAATATTGATTCTTGAATTGCTGGCATACTGGCAATATCATCTTTCATAAGTAATGTACCCTCATCACTGATTTTCTCCTTTAATGGCATTTGGTTTTGTACAGCATTATTTAATTCAATAAGATCGGCAATAATTTGGTCAATATTTTCAAAATTTGGATGTACATGTAAAATGTTATTTAATTTCTGTTTATTTTGATTTAAATGTTGAATTAATTGATTTTCTAAATCGTTAAATTTAATTTTTCTTTGTTCCATTTTATTTAAAACTTCCATTTGTGATTGTGATTTTAATTTCAGATTTTCCAATTTATTACCCAAATCGTTAACAATTTGTGTAGCATTCATTGGACGTCTTGATGCAGAATCTTTTAAATGAATAACAGGATTTTCGTCGATTAATTTTGCTTGATTTTTCCAATAAACTAGACTTTCGGTAACCTCTTCAATTTCCTCAACAATTGTCGATAAAATATTTGTTTCTAATTTTTCCGGTTTATCAATTTGATGTTTTATATGATTTACATGTGAATCTGTTTCATTTTTCCATTCTAATAATTCTGTCCATTTTTCTAGTGCAATTTTCTTTCTTTCCAAATTATCTTTAATGTCTTGATAATTTGTAACTAATGATGTATACGATTCATTCAATATTATACTTTCTTCTGGCGTTGCACTTAACGATAAATTTTTTACCTCTTCATGAATTGCAGCAAATAATGGTTCTTTATCGGAATGATTTTGTAATAATGATAAAATAATTTGTAAACTTGGTTCAACACGTTCTGTATTAATTTCTTCAACTTGAGCAACATTACCACGTAATCCGTCCATCCAATTACTAAAATTAGCCATTTGTGCATTAAAATCTTGACGTGCCATTATTGCATCAGATACAGCATTAATTTTTGCACGTACTGATTCAGAAAGTTTTGTTATTTTCATTTTCATGGCATTTACACGTTCTTTAACAGCCACAGCACCTTCTGGCGCTAAATTCAAACCAATTTGATCCGAACTTTGTGTTAGTGATACTAATTTTGCTTGCTGTTCGGATATTTCATTATTAAACGATTTTAGTTTAACCAATTCTTTTTCTAATTTATCAATATGGGGTGTATTTGTAACATTTGGTCGTTTAGATATTGATTTTTCACCATCATTTATCCAATCTTCTAATTTCGCGGCATCACCGTCAAATGATTGCCAATTGGCAACCAAACGATCAAATTTATTTGTTACTTGTTTTGCATTTTCTTGAACTGATACCCAACGTGATTGCACTGCATCTAGTTCATCAGGTGCATTTGATTTACATGTCATTTGATTACTAATCGATGCAATACCATGTAGTTTTTCTAATTGATTAACACATTGATTTTCAAATTGTTGTGATTGTTGTTGTAATAAAATAGCTTCTTGTAAGCTAACCGGTTTCGCTGTAATATAATTAACTTTCATTTCAGATTGTTCAATCCATGGTTTAATTTCTTGTATACCGGCTTGATATTTTTGCCAATTTATTAAATCTTCTTTGATAGCTGTTGCTCGATGATCAACGTTACGATTAATGGCACTAAGCATTTCTTGTAATTTATAAACTTCACCTTTAAGCCGTTTTGCTTCCGTAATATTACCTTCTTTTGGTGCCAATTCATTTGCATCACTGCCAAGCATATCTAATGCTCTCATTTTTTCCGATAATATACCTTGTAATGCATTTGCTTTAGTGACACGTTCTTCTGGTGATAAATCTTGTGATTGTAATGTTTCAATTAATTGTGGTGCCATTTGCGTTGCCCATGCATGTAATTCTGCTAAACGTGCTTTATAACTATTCCATTTAGTACTGTAATCTTCTAAATAGCCAACACGATCCTTAACATGTTCCATTGTATTGAAAAATTGTTTTTCAATTTCAGTAACCTCCTTTTCAAGTACCAATTTTTTCGATGGGTCGGCTAATGGTGTTAATTCATTACATAATTCATGTAATTTAGCGATCATTTGACGTGATGCTTGTTGTAAATTAACATTTAATTCACGTTTATTACGTAAATCGGAACTAACATTTTTCGGATCGGTTTGTAATGGTGTAATCGATCGTAGTTCACCTTCGGCCGTACCAAGTAATCCTAAAATCTCCATTTTTTGATCTTGGAATTCATTCCATACACTTTGTGTTCCTTTAAGTGATTTTAATTTGTCAACAGTTTCGGAGTAGGCTTCATTCCAACCTGTTTCCAATGTTTTAATTTCATTTGCAATAAATGATGGTGCATGGACATCTTTACTTAAATCTCTGCCACGTTGCAACATCGACATTATATGTGTTCTTTGATGATCTAATTGATTTATTGCATACTGTTGTTCTTGTATCATTTTATTGACACGTTCTAAACTATCTGGTGGTGGTGCACTTAGTGTTTGTTCTTTTACTTTATTCAATAGGCAAACAACTTCGTGTACTTCACGTCTATATGTATAACATTTTGAGAATACTTCTGTTTTTATCATTGTTATTTCAATTGTTGGTATTAAATTTTTATATCTAGCAATTAATGCTTCTAAATTACGTTGTTCTACATTTCCTTCCTGTTCGGTAGCATATGGTAATAGTGAATCTAATGTTTTAACCAACCATTTCATATCTTCACGTTTTGAATCAGCTTCATGACAAATTTTCTGAAATTTATATAAATTTACAGGTTAAATTTAAAACATTAGAATGTTTAAGTAGATAATATATTTATTTTCTTAGAGAAAAACTAATTGTTTTACCACTAATCCTTTAAGCTGCACAATTAAATTAAAATGAAAATTACTTTTAGACTCATAGCATAAAACTTGTTCAAAACTCACCTGAAATACTACACGCTCCTTTTCAAATTCCTCCATAGAATTAACTTCTTTGACAATATTTTTTAATGATAAATCAACGGTATCCATCCAGTTTAACATTTCTGCGAATTTTTGATGATAGAAATCCCATTGAGCCGGTATTTGTTGCAATGTTTTTCGCATTTGTTCAACATCTTGGGCAATTTTCTCCCATTGTTGTTCACAATTTTTTAATGCATTTGTTAAAGTTTGATCATTTGGTTCATATTGAGAATATGTTGTTCGAATTCTTTGCATATTCTCTAAACAATTTCCAACTTTAAGAACGGTACCACGATTTTTAAAATAATCTTGATTACGTTTTAAAATTGAATCAACATCTTCATTTTTATTTAATGCTTGCTGTTCCAAATGAATTTCCTTTTCAATTTCTTTAATATATTGATGGAATGTTGTTTCATCAATACGAAATTCTAATCTCATTAAGTGTAATGGTGCCAATGCTAATATTTCTTTCCACTTAGTTTGTAATCGATCAACTGTATTCATAATGGGTTGTTGTTCACTACTTGAACTACACATAATTAAATCGGATGCAGCTTGTACTAAATCATTCATCCATTTACTATTAACATTTTCGAAAAATAATTTTTGACTATCAAGACTTTGACGGCTATCAATATGTTTGTCGGATAAAAGTTTTTCTGCCTGATTTATCCATTCGATAATAATTTGTTCATTTTCTTTGAAATTGTTCCAACAACGAAGATTCTCTTGTAAACGATTTTCCCATTGTTGTGCATTTTGTGTTGCATATGTAAAACGTTCATTTAATTGATTCATTTTTTCAACTGATTGTGTTGTATCAATAGTTTTATCTGTTGCAACTGATTTTAATATTGTTTGGAAAACTTTATTTTTACTTTCCAACATTGATTTATAATATAAAGTTCTTGAGAAAAATTGTCTAAGTTTATTAAGTTGTTCATTTATTTGTTCTTTTCCACCATTCAATGTTAGTTTCTGAAGAATTGCTTCAGCTTCATCTAACCATTGATTTATTTCTTTTTGTCCATGTTCTAATGATTCCTGTTGTATTAACAATTGATGGAATAAATGTTGTTTTAATGGAATTTGAGCTCGAACTCTAACTAATGCTTCCTTTTGTTGTTTCAATGTATTCATCATCTTATCAACATCATTTCGTGATAGATCCTGTATTAATGTTTGTATAATTTTACTTGTATTTTTAAATGTTTCTTCAACATCATCAATTTCACTAGCCAATGTTTGTAATTCATCACCATATTTTCTTATCTGTTCAATTGTACCCATTGGTTGTTTATTTAAAATTTCATCTGCATTTCTTAACCATATTGCTAATTTTTCAGCACCTAAACGATATTCTTGACGATTCCTTAAAATATCACCAGCATGCATATATTGTTTTGTATTTAAAAATAATGCCTCAAATCTTGATGATAATTGTAAATATTTTGATTTTAATTGTCCAGCAATATCATCATCACATGTTGCTATCAAGAAATTAGCTGTATCATGTAATAGTTGATGTTTATCTTTCCAAACACTAATATCTTGGAAAAATTCTAAACGATCATCTTCGGTGCCATTAATTTTTTGTTCAGCTTTATATAACCAATTTTCAAATTCATCGGATAATGTTGTCCAACGTTTCCAATTGGCAACAACTTCTTCAAGCATATTTTGACAACACCGTAATTCCATAGATACACTTTTCCAACGATCTTCGGTATCTCGCATAAATTTATCAATTGCATAATAATCATTTTGTGTAATATTACCATCACGTTTATATTCATCAACAACTTGTTGCATATCAACAAAGGCTTTACTAAATTCTTGGAAAATTTTATTTCTTGACACAAAATTACGATATTGATCAAGTAACTGTTGAACAGAATCTTCACGTCCATATTTAATGGTCCATAATTTTAATTTATTTTCAACTAAATTTAGGAACGCAATTAAACAGCATTTATGTTCTAAGAATTTTAAACGAATTCTACGTTGTGCCGATTTTGGACCAATTTCATAAAATCGACTTTCTAAATTTCTTAAATGTTCTAATGGTATTTGAGTAATATATGGGGATTGTTTTGCTCGTTCAAATATTTCGGTTATTTGTGGTAATGCAGCGAAAAATTGTTTATGTTCTTCTAATTTTCGACTAATTATTGTTGCAGTTTCTTCATTCATAGCCGTTGGTATTTCATCATTATAAATTAATTTTTCGGCTTCAGAAAGCCATTTACCAACAATACCAAATTCGGCTGGTAAATTTGAATCTAATAACCATAACCAATACATTAATTGCAATTGATGTTTATTCCATAATTTATTTATTTCATCCCATGAAGCCGGTGTTATTGTTACCATACTACTTTGGGATTCGACAATATTCTTTAATTTATTGTATAATTTTAGTTTTGCATCGAATTCGGATTTTGCAATTGAATAATCTTTAAATTCATTTGAAAATGAATTTGTTCGTATTATATTTTCATAATATTGTGTTTTCTCTTGAAGCCATCTCATTAATTCAGTATATTCTTCCTGCATTGTTGACACACCATCGCGTCCAGTACCCTGTATGGGTTTAAATTAAAATAAAAATAACATATAATTTGTATATTAATTTATTTTTAAATTCATAATTCTTAATATAAACATAAATATGGGTATAATTATAAAAATGTATTTATTACCTTTGGTTCCGGATATTTATGCAAAAACTGTGCAACATAAGTCATAATACTCTTTTCATCTGGTTTGTCAACATCCACATCTTCAGCATCTAACAAACGGGCAATACCTAATTTTGTTTCAGCCACATCAAATGCAGTCTCTAATCTTTGTTTATTTGAAGCTTTCTTCATATCAGCCAAATTAACTAAATTTGCTTTAATAGCATCAATAAGTGCTAAAAATGCAATGCCATCTCTCCAGCTGGAACCAAAATCACGCACTTGTATACCTGAATCTCTGCGCCAAAAATCAAAATAATTAATAATAAGTAAATAATATATGAATAAAAATGTTATCAAATTAATTGAAAATTCAATGTAATTACTTTGGTAATGCATTTGTAACCCAATTTAATAAAGTTTTCCTAGCACCTTGTTTCCATTTTTCAGCTTTCATATCGCTTGGTGTTTGAGAAACACCAGTTGCTGCTGTTATACTATCCAGAGAACTAACCGAACCACTCATTCCAGGATCTAAATATTGTAGTGCACGACTGTTCTCTTCAATCTAATTTAAAATTAGGTAAGTGGTTTTTATTGAGAAATAACTAGGAACAATTTTTATTGTATATGCACAAAATGTTTGGAATTTTCATAAAGTGTGTAACCAAGACAGGTTGCATGTTAATAATTTGAATATTAAATGATAATCAAGTTTTTTTTTTTAATAATTATAACATATGGAATTCATTGGAAAATTAACATATTGAAGAATTCTTATTAAATAATGAATATAGTAGTCATGTTACATTAGTTTCTATTAACAAACAAGTATTTGACTCGAAACAGTGTCGAGGACTCTCTCACATTATTCTAGAATATTATTTCTATTGTTTGCATGAAATTGGCTTGAGAGATTCTATCACTTTACGTGTAAACGGAACTTGATTTGAAACTTAAAATGCTGGCGCATATTAAAATTAGCAAGAATTACAGACACTCACACAGTTTTATGTTAACAGCCGTAACGATATGTTTACAATGATCACTATTTGGTTAGAAAAAAATTCTATTTGAGTGTTTCTCCTATTTATAACCTCATGAAATTTCCCAAACATTTTATTTAGATATAATTTTTAAATTAATATTAATTAAGTGCCATGCAATAATCGAAATAATATATCGATTTCAAAAATAATAAAATAATAAATACAATTATTTTAGATAATTCTTTAATCAACTTAAGAGAGGACTCACCGACAAACATTGCTTCAAATCTATAATTATTCTCCTTTTTCGTAGCTTGTTTTTAATAAGGAGAAAAATCAAAAATACTTATTGCAAAAATATAGTTTACGTGATTTCAAAAATAATATTTTCATTATAATAAATTTAGCTTAATTAATTTTGAATAAATTCTCGTGTTTATGAGTAATAAGCAAATTTTCTTTTGCATTCTTACGATATTTTAATACCTTACGAATTTATTAATTATATGTGTGTTTCTCAGCAAAAGAAAAAAAAAAAGTATTTATTAATTCGTTATTATATCTACAATATTAAGCCGGTACAAATTTATGCAATAACAAAAAACCATATCATGTGGTAAATTTGGTTAACCGATAAGGTTTTTCAAATTATACAAATAATTTTTATTATAGTTAAATAAATATTTATTATTTTTCCTTAAAATAATATTGTTAATAATAAAAATTTTGAAAATAAAATCATAAACTCCCCTGGAAGTATAAAATAATTGTCCAAATTAATCCAAGCACAACTGGTGGTCTCCCATCCACCAAATCTGCGGGATTAATGTTAACTAATTTGATTTTTTTACTTGCAAGGAACTGTAGTGCTGTATTTGCATTACTCAGGAAATGTGGTCTGCGTAAAACTCTGCCTCTCTCCACAGGCTAATTTATAAAATTTTATTATGATTTTTTTTTCTTTTTTTTTTTTTAAACAAATAATAAAAGAATTGAAAACCAACATGTTAACTTATTAATAAGAAAAATATTTACCAATTTTTCACCAGACAATACTTCTAAAAGTGCTAAAAGTTTTGTGCCATCTCTAAGGTCATAAATCAAATCATTTATCCGAAGCGGTGGAACTCGCTGGAAATTTAATAAAAAGAAAATTACAAAATAAAAATGTTAATAATAAATTTTCAATAATTTACAGCAAATTACTGCAAAATAAATTAAATGCAGAAAAAATTTATAATTTATGGATATTTTAATTTATTTCAAAATAAGCGTTCTTTTACATTCGTGTCGTGCCTAAACATAATTACATAATAATTAGACAATTGACTTCACAAAGTCAAATAGTTGGTAAAAGTTATTTTTGTTTATTTTATAATTTATATCTCTTAAACTATGAATTTTAAAATATTGTTTATAAATAATTATGCTAATATTTTTAACCGGTTATAATTTATTATCATGTAGATATTTAGTTTTGATTTTTAGATGCATATTTTTCAGAATAGAAGTAATACAGAAAAAAAAGTAATCCTATCAAGAAAAAACTACAAATAGAAATGTCCAGGAGTGGCAATTCGTTTAAAACAAAACTGAGAACTAAGGCCAGAAAACAGTTGGCAACAAAATCAAGAATTCAAAAAATTAGAGACTTTATTGCATATAATAAGTACTTTTTAATTTAGACAAAACGAAAACTGGAGACAAGGTAGGATAAATATAAGATTAACAAATGGGAATGAGTACTCAGGTATGTCCTGCAGATGGTATCCCTTTATACGAACTATTTGATAATTTCACAAGGATTTAAATTTTATATGGAATTATCACATTATGATGCAATAGGGAAAATCATACCGTCACTATAAATTACTTGAAAGAATGTTTCGAAGTACATGAACAAGAGCAAATAACTGGATATATACACAATTTAATTCAAAGGTGAGATTTTCTATTTATATGCAAATTTCGAAGCACATTAATATCGCGTACATATATGTTGTTATGTGGAACCTCATCTCCAAAAAGATGTATTTCCTAAACTATTTTGAACTTGAAAATTATTTTGTGTTAATAAACACTGATAAAGCAAAAAAAAAAAAAAAACTGAACATGCATCCGGCAGTAAAAATAAAAATAAAACACAAAATTCAAACGTTGACATCTTTGACCATAACAAGAACCATGAAAATGACTCTGTTGGCGGTCAAGGAGTTCCAAATTGTCCCCGCACATTTACATAGAATAATAAAAGTATAGTATTTTCTTTTATTACTTATTAATATTTATTACTGTATAAGGAGGCAAACCTGGAAATACAGAAAGGGAGATTGGAGTTAATATAATAATAATAGTTCCAGATGCTATATATATCCTTTATTCTATGCCAATGCATCAATCTTTCAGTCACAGATGATGTTCGCAATTAAGACAGCTGTGTAAATTTTTAATATTTTATCTTGCTCCTTTACATTTTAAAATCCTGTCTGACGATAACAACATTCAATCATAGATTATTTTCGTTACTGTTCGTTTTGAATTCAAAATTATGACAAGCTAATTATTTTACAACATAGTAAAAACTTTGTAATGGAAAATATAGGTGTATATACGAGTATATTGGAACTTCATGTGTCAGCAGCCGAAAAAAAAAAAATAATGAAAAACTACAATCGATTAATTTAACTGAAAGTTAACAGTCATGAAACTTTTGAATGGTTTAAACAACATAAAATCTCTATAGTATTACAGCATTATAGAATAGATTTTAACTTGCATATAATTAATACTCGTTATATGCACTTAAATGCACATGGATTCGTCGATTTGTTTGAATTTAATTAATGTCTTAGCAGAAAAGAGCATTGACTTTCAGTACAACAAGAATTTTGTACGTAAAAATTTTGCATTTTGCTTCTTTTTTTTTTTTATATGAATCATGAATGATTACAAAGTAGTAGTACTATGGTGTATACTCGTAAAAACATTACCAATAATTTATTTTTAATAGCTGTACCATAACAATTAAGGGTATAAATATATAATTGATTATATGGTGTACAATCAATATATTTTGTAATGACCTTATACTCGTAGCATTCAAGAATTAATGTTTTTTTTTTATTTTCAATTTGTAAAACGAATTCCAGTACATGTTTTGGTATGGTGTTTTTTAGTCTCATAACTTTCAAAAGACAAAAATCATTGGTTTGTTAAAAAATATAAGATTTGATTTAAAATTTGGGTATCATTGCGAAAGTGTAAATCAACAGTACGTATAGACACTATGGATAGCATTACGTGAAAATCGTCAAGAGCTTAGTATCATAAAAATATACAAAAATAATTTATACAAGGGTTTTTCTTCGAATCTGATTGTGGGATTACAGGCTAGAGGCAATGTCGCAACAGTTGCTGGTAATCGTTATCGTGACATATTGGCAGCACATGTGCTACCAACTGGATGTTGCCACATCATACACAGCTTGAGCTATGATGCAAATTTTGCGCAAAAATTTTCCCAGTCGAATAATGCCACCAAGTGCGGTGATATCAATTGACCTCGACGATCCCCTCATTTGACGTCCTCCGATTATTTCTGTTACTTGTAGAATTTAAGAGATCAATTCATTCATAACCTTACTATACAGTTTTTGAGCAACACAATGCAAAGTGATTGCACAGAAGGTTTGTTTGTGAATCAGTTTTGTTACCTTTCTTAAATATTATAGTAATGTGAAATTATGTGCATAAAAGTATATTATCGAATTTAAAGAGAACTGTGAGTAGTCTATCATTAAGATAGTATATGGTGGCAGAGAATATGTGTATGACACGATGGTTAATCTTATGGTTTTCAATTTTTATCCACAATTCTGAAGCCTTCTTATTGTATTATATTGCAACAACGTTTTCTTCCCGTGTCTTCATCAGTTATAGCCGATACATTCAATTTTGTGTTTATAATTAATATAGCATACCAAAAGAGACACTCTACAGCATGTTTGCTGACTCGCCACGGGTTTTTCATTTGAAATTCAACCTGTAAACGCTTCCATTCAGATTTTACCAGATTTCAGTCAGAATAAAGCAATAATGTAATTAATAGAAAGTGAAATCATATTGAATTTATTTTTATAAATTAAATTGAATTAATGACGTCGTTTTATTATTTATTTTTTTTTTAATACTTTCATATACAATCAAACCAAGCCCATATTATACAATGTATTTTTAGTAGGTAATCATATACGAGTATAATATCTATTTTTCGTTTATTTTTTTACCAAAATTTAACACGTAATTTATATTGAATGTGAAGGAAAAAATAACTTTTATCGAGTGATGATATAACTTAACAACAAAAACATATAGGAAAAGAAGCAAAAAAAAAATAATATCAGCCATACAAAAGTATAGACGCCAAATTAAAGATATACCATCATACATTGCCATGTATTTTTTTTTATTATTCTTTAACAAATATGAAAGAAGTTTACCTTGGATAAATAAGAGTTGATCCAATTGACGAAAGTCTTCTTCTGAACACGCTCTTGTTCCTCTGGAATGAAATAAAAGAAAGAAAATATTTTATTATTTTATATAATTTTGTTTT
Organism: Penthetria funebris; assembly: GCA_027564355.1. NCBI lineage: Eukaryota > Metazoa > Arthropoda > Insecta > Diptera > Pleciidae > Penthetria > Penthetria funebris. Next base: position 34,864 of record JANSTX010004003.1, read on the forward strand.
TTTTTTTCTGTTTATTCTTAATCTTAATTAGTGACATCAAAGTACACGAAAAAGTATTAATAGACTATTCAAAAAAAAATAAGAGAAATGAAATCATCTCATTAAAAAATATTAAACATTTATATAAAATTCAAAATAAAATTATAATTTTTTTCATTTTATCAACATCAATTTATGATTTTCTGTTGTTAATTAATGTTGACAACGATTGGTTTTATCGATCGACGGTCATACGTGTATAGTGAAAGTAAAAATATCAAAAAAAATACATGGTTCAATAATAAAATACAATTTTACTACTGATTAAATTGTTAATAATTTATTATTAAATTTGTTTTTTTTTTTCTTGATAATAATAATGTTTATAATTTCGAATATATAAGACTAAAACCTTGATGAACATGACATCTATTTTGTCCTATTTGTCCCAATAACAACGTTTGTACCTTGATATAATATTTGTAATTCAATGACAGTTTGAATTTAAATATATCATAAAAAATTTATAATATAAATGATAAATCCATATTAATCCAATTCCTTCCAATTCGTATGCGACATATCATCATCATCTTGACGCGTATACATTACAAGGACATGGCAAAACATTTTAATTTACCGTTTCCAGAATACAAGTAAAATTAAATGTTCACCCAAAATACTATAATTGAATTTTCATCAATGACCATAAGGAGACATATCATCAACGTGTCAGTTCCAATATTACCTCCATATCTGTTTCAGTTTATGATAGCAGGTAAATGTCATCAAGAAGTGAAAATTCTCAAATCAAATGTTAAGACAATTTTTACCTTCATTATAATCCAGTTCACAAAAAACCAGAACCAAATTTTATGATAAATTATATTATTGTTTAAAATATGCAAAATCTAGTATTACTCAAATTGGTGATTGACGGTAATAGCAATAATATTTTTTGTCGATTTTAACAAGGAGATACCACGCTAATTTCCACACATATGTAAGTTAATTTTTTTTTTTTCGTAATTGCATTACAAACTTCAATTTCGTTTCGGATGCAGTATAGTCAGACAATCACATTGTACTGCGTAAGCAGGATTCGTCCTTAAGTTATTTTAATGCGAAATAAATGGCACTGTAATTTGAAATATTAGAATCGATTAAATAAAATAATAATAAAATTATTCGCTTAAATTTGGTCATATATGCTAGATTTTAGATTTGCGACTGAAAATCGCAATTAAGAACAACATGAATTAATATTAAATTTGGATTAGATTTATATATTGTAGAAATTTTCTTATCAAGATCTTTATTCACTATCGTAATCTTCACATTTTTTCACAAGAACGAATAAAACAAGTTGAATACAATAGAAATTAGATTACGTCACAGTTACTATTCATATAACTTTAATAATAAGAATCATTTGAAATTTAATCTTGAAAGTTTTTTCCAATTTTTCATAACCATATCAAATTATATGTAATAAGTACAAAATATAAATAATAATTACATTTTTATCATAACATTCATTTTATATAGAAAAAAATACGTTATTAAATTTAAATAATTTTTTTTTTAATTATAGTAAAATTATTAGAAAAATGCGGTATTTTAAAATGAATTCGCTGTAAAGAATTGCTTAAAATATTTAGACAAGAAAACTATTTATCCATAATCGTATTTTATGTTATTTTAAAAATTATTTAAATTTTATGTTAGTAAATTAAAATTTAACTATATGCTGCTTATATTAAATAAAATATTTTCAATAACTCTGCGGTTAAAATATAAGACATTCTTTGAATTTAGAATATGACCATATATTTTATGCTTTTCTTATTGCTAATATTATAATATATGCTAACATATGATGTGCAATAAATTACAATCATGGGTGCGGTTAAAAGAAATACTTTATAAAAAATGTAAATTTTTTTATTATGTCATTACTACGAGAGTATATACGAGTATGTTTAAATTAAAAAAATACATTTTCAAAATTTCTAGAATTGTTATCTGTTAAAAAAATACAAGTTATTTAAATAATAATATTTCTATCTAAATCCATACACCATAAAGTCACATAGGTTGACACCAATCAAATAAGCGGCGAATTTTCCATCCACTATATTGTTAATAGAAATAATCAAATTCACATGCCAATGAGTTGACAATTATTAATTCAATATTTTTTGATACCACAGACATTGACTACTGAATTATTGTTTTCACATATCATTCCTATTCTATCATATACCAATTAGTTTGGACATGGCGTTATTGGACCTGAACATGACGTAAAATAAATTAATTTTAAATAAAAGGAATGATGCAAGAAAATGTGAAGCCCACAAAGTGGTAAATACAGAGAGAGTGAAGAAACAGAAACTTGTGGAGAATTATGTATATTGAAAATAGGAGGACAGATTCAGAATTAGGGATAGTGCAAGGAAGAAGAAGAAACATTTTTTTAATTTTGGCACATTAAATACAAACTATACTTGAGTAGATAATTGGAATAATAGTTTTGTTATCTTGAGAAATAAAGGTCTAGATAATATAACGTATAATTTCTATTGCGAATGATTGTTCTCATCATTAACATTTCAAATTTATAGTTCAAAATATAACGAATATTGTAAATGTGGAATTGTAATACTGTCTCCCAATTGATTTTAAAGTACAAGCATTTCCATTAGCTGTCTTTGAATTAAATTGTGGGTATATAAAGTAATATCGCATTTTTAAACTGAAGGAAATAATACAAATTTAAAATTTTAATATTAATTTATAGCAAAATTCCAACATTAATATTAATATTTATATTTAAGTATATATTTATGAATGTATATAATATTTAATTATTTACGGTATCTTCATTTATTTAAATTACATAGAAATTATGATAATTTAAATACCATTTAAAGCAATCGTATATTATAGAAATAAATTTTATAAATATTCATAATTTCATTTATAAACTTGATTTATATAAGAAAATCAAATTATTATTAATATACGTTTATTTATGGCTATTATTTATGTCTATAAAGTTGACAAGGTCTATTTACGTAATATTTGAAATAAAAACTGTATGATCAATGTCAGATAAAAAAAAAAAATGTTTATTTATAATTTTTTTTAACCTACGAGTATATGTCTCTAATGATCACTTTTTGATTTAGAAGTTAGTTTAAATATTGTTACTTATAAGATAAACTCGTATCTTTTTTGTTTTTTTTTTTTTTTTTAAATATTCATGAATTAATGAATATAAATTTATTAGAATGCAATTCATTTATTCATAACTGGAAATTCACAGACATACACTTTTTTACTTTCGTTGTTTTGAAGTTATCTTTCAATCGAATCAAAATTGTAATAAATTCTCAATTTAATAGGGAATATGACAATGAATTTATTATTGTTTATAATTAATAAAAATTTCTATACACAGAGAATCTTCGTCGCTGTAAATGGTAAGTTGTGACTCGACAACATCTGAGGTATGAATTAATCTATATAAGATGGAGATTTGTGGTTTAGTACATAACGCTAATATGCTTGAGCTACAAAATACCCGTCAACCGGACCAAGATAACAGACAATCGTAGCATTTTACCTATCTAAGAAGTAAGTACGATGTTTACGCCAAACAAGGTATATACGTATAGTTTATATATAACTAGATATTTATATTTTTCCGTTTCCCAGTTTCTGAATTTTATTTTAAAATTACATATATTTTCCCGCTGATGTAATCTTCACGATACGATAGAAACTAGGTAAAAATACATAGAACATGGAATCACAGATCAAATTAAACAGTAAAATTCAAATGCATTGATCCTTGTAGATGTATATTACGTGGCTATAGCTACAGCAGACATTAATTATACATGTAGAACTAGGGATGATTTATGTAGGGCAAGGCATTTGAACTAGACTTGAAAGACACTGTGTTATGTATAGGTTATATAAAATTTAGTTCTAATAATTTTTTTATTTTTTGAATTTCCATATTACGAGTATATATAAAAAATTCTTATCATTAACCATAAAAATGACAAACGAATAAATGCAATGTAAAAGAATAGAACATATTTTGCGATTAAGTAAAAAAGTTTTGTAAATAATTAAATTTTTATCAAACTCATAAATAAAATACACTTTAAAATATATTTTAATTAGAATTAAGTTCAATTACTATATTATGTAATATCCGGATAATATATAATAGTTCGAGTTTATTATAGAAAATTTAATTAAAAACTATCAATTACACTTTTTGTTGACAAAAATTCCCAATTTTAAATTAAAATCAATGCTATAATTTTACATTGTGGAACTTTTTAAGCTTCTATGATATCGGTTTTTGGAGTTTAAAATAAAATTGTAATTATAACAATTGGAATTACGAATATTATAGTTTTATTCCAAGTGAATATAATACCATCTTTATTACTTAAGTTATTTAATGTCTCGACATTGGTATAAAGAACATGTTGATCTTTATTGCACGAATTAAAGCATAGGGCTAGGTATAAAGAACATGATGATCTTTATTCCACCTATGAAAACATATGGCGACTATTTGAGTTGAGGACCTAATTTATTATATTTTCCAACCATATTGTATAAAGGTCAAATACGTATCAGATATTATGGGTGAAATATATCACCGGAAATATATAATTTCAAAATAGCTTTTATGTTATTCAATGTAATAATTCAGGAACTCCTACCCTCCTACCAAATTCATTATGTAACTATGGAAAATGTATGTGTTTATTTATTAAAAATAATATATAAAGTTTATATTTTCTATAATAATTCTTATGCACAAAATATAAATCAAAATTCTAAATAAATTTCTTTATTCCCTAAACCAGTACTATTGATAACTATAAGTATTCCTTGTGAAATATAGGGAACTTTAACCATCAAATGAATTTCCAGGTGCGTGTCAGAAAAGAGCGTATCTTTTTGTACCAGGGGATGAATTTCCCTTTTTATGATATTGAATACCTTTGGATTATATATATATATATATATATATATGAATAATACAAGGAATAGTATATATAATATGTTTGT
>JANSTX010004004.1:0-21296 GCA_027564355.1 Penthetria funebris
TAGTATTGTTCTGCGTTCTGTAATATTTATTTGACGTATGCAAACATACATTCTTCAGACCAGTAAATTTTGTTCATAAGAGCAACCTACCGATCAGCCCATCTAATTTTCCTGATGTTAGTGGAATGTTAGTTTTGAATTCATGATTGTCAGATCAATTAAATTCAACAAGCTTGTTGTACACTAATTTTGTAACAACTTGGTATTGCAACGAGTCCCACTGTATAGTCTTCTATTATTCGATTTTAGAGTGTTATGAATTATCGTAGCTATTATAATATTGTTTTTGTGGTGGGAAAACCTACAGACACCTACACTCAAAGAATCTAAAGGTTGTTAAATGGAATGGGTGATTATAACTAGTATTTGGGTGGATTGTATTTTTGGGAACAATGGTTCTGTTTTCAGAAGATAGAAAAACTTTTAGGTAAAAGTTTTGCAAACTATTATTGAGCTATATGTAAGTGTAGATAGTATTATATATAATATTATCAGACAGTAATATCCAATTATATATGTTAATCTATGTATATTGATCTGACACAATAATAAATGTATCTATAAGTAATATTGCAGTCATCCTGCTCAATTTCTCTTTCCTATATGTTTCTTCTTTGCTCTACATAATTAATTTATTATCTGAAAATTACTCGGAATCAAAGTGAAACAGTATGGACAGTGTAGGTATAGTCGATTTATAAGGGTAGTACTTTACATTAACACAGATTTGTTCAACATATTAAGCTATTTTCTGTCTTTTCTTCTTTACATCTAAAAACACGTTTGCTATAGTTTTAGTAGATAATATCCATTAAAATATAGACATTTTCCCATTTACAAAATATATACTTAACAAAATTCCCAAGTTGGTTAAAATAAATTTACCGTCATAAAGGTTGAGGGGTATTAAAAAGAGTAATAAATTTAGGGCACCCACATCTGGTATTTAGAGTATACGGAAACGCATGAAGAATTATTATTAAACATTGAAAATCATTATTAAATATAGGGATGGAAACACCCGGCCAATGAAACAAAATTACAAATATATTCCATACCGCAATATGCCCTCATATAGTGAAAATTTATTGAAAATCTTGTTTTCTTTCTAAATAAAATGCATATTTATGAAATATTACACAATAAATTTTCTAAAAGAAAATTGTCATCTGTAATTTTAATTCAATTTTGTTTTCGATGATATTACAGAAATATGTTGATTCCAAATGATCACTACATATTAAATTTATGGCTCGTTTGTTTTCCTCAAAAAAAAAGAAATATAAACCTGCCCCGTATATAAAGAAGGGTTGGTCAAAAAATGTGTTTATAAATTTTTTGAATTTTGATTAAGCCTCTACAAAGCTTTTTTTCGAATAAATTATGAACAATCGAAATTGAGAAGTCACTTAAATTCTGTTTAAAATCTTATTTAAGATTTATATTTTACTTAAATATATGATTATTGAAGTAGTTTCTATTTAATTTAACATTTAAAAGTATTGAGAGTCAGAACAACTACAGTATTACTGTCTAATTAAATTACTCAACCAATTACAGATCGCAAATTTTCAATTCGGGCTTAGCATTTAGCACCAAGTTCATTAAGAATCGTTATACACGTGTTCGGAAAATATAAAGTTCATTTGAAATCCTCAGAAATGTGTAGGAAAAACTTAGAGTTGAAAAAAAAATCCTATACTTGACTGCTCATAGATTAGAGTAGGGTCCTTTTGTGTTATAAGCTTAAGAGTCTACTGTAACTTATTATATGAGTACAAACATGCACTGTGGATGATTGAAAATGTAATTGTTAAAAAGAATTGAAAATTGTTTAAGTTCTATTCATCACTGGCATACTTCTGCTTAGAAGAGTGCACTTATTTTCAGTCTATTCTCATCTGCTGAAAAAAAAAATACATATCAATTTACCTTAATAAAATTAATAAAATATCTGGAGCAGTTGCCTGTAGTGCTACTCGTAAAGGAGACGCTTGACCACAGGATTCTATTGGTACGTCAATGAAACTTGAATTGAATTAAAAAGAAATATATATTAATTTAAATGTAAGTTTCTATTTATTTGAGACACTACTTATATACCAGCGAATGTGAAACGATTTTTGAGCGGTTCTGGTAACACACATTTATGCCTCATCACAGGATGCCAAGATCATCTTTACGGGTATCATAACGTTTCGTGAAATATGCATTATTCAGATGTAGAATTTATGCAAAAATATTAAATTTTGATACAAATTTTCGGCACAACTCTTCGAATTTTAATTCGCTCGGACGCAAATCAAATCTAAAATACTATGTCATATTGAGCTTGGTAAAAATGAGCCAAAAAGACTTGATGTTTTGCGGCGCTACAACAAATATTTCTGAACTTATGTCTTCCAAAATCTGAAGAAAAATGTTCTAATTCAAGGTCTAACAATATTTCATTAGTAGAACAAAATTAAGTAAATAATCTGTTCAATGTACAATGACAAATTTTTAACACATAAAATAAATAGAAATTGTACACAACGTTTTACAATTTACACTTAATCGACAGCGAAAGGTTCCAGTATATTTGACCAACACATTATCATAAGTGAATAATAATTAATGGTAATGCAGATAATTGCATATTTTGCCAATATACTTTTGAAAAATGAATGGTAAAGCAGATACAAGCGGATGTTGTTTGAATTTCAATTAATAATTGTAAAAGTATAATTTAATTTGTTTTCCATTTTCCTGAAAATTTAATAAATTTATTTACATAAATATTCATATAATAGGCGCACGAATATTTAATTAAAATTTTAAATTCAAAGCAAAAAGAACAGAAATAAATTCCTATGCAATAAATTAAATAACAAATAGTCATCCCTTGTCGGTTTTAATTTTCTATAATAAAATTACCGTATCATTTTCGTTCCCTCATGTTTATTTACATGAACAGGAAATTTTAAACTAACATTAGCTGCATGCTGTAAAAAGAAAACCATGGCACGGGTATTTTCATCCTAAATAAAAGGTAATGAAAATGATAAATTATAATGAAAATTTCATTAACTGCAAATTATGTTATGTTTGCAATGTTCTAAAATGATTTTTCATCATTTACCTGATCTTTAAAATCACTTTTCCAACCGGCAATAAAATGTGGGGCATTACAACCAAATATAGCACCCAAAAATAGGCGTTCAAATGTTTTTTCACATGAATAAATTTCCTCTGAATAAAATAAAATTTAAATTGATTTATTTTATGCTAATCTGTATAATTCAATTCGATAATCCCTTGTTACTTATTTAATTTATTAACCACTAAAATATGAAAGAGAATCGATAATTTCAAAGGATGATTATATTTTAGAAGTATTATTAGAACACATCAGAAGAATCAATTTCAGTAGACAATAATCATTTAAATTTTGTGCTCTACCTACACCACTATTTGTGCAAATGAAACTTGTCCAGAATTAGCCATAGATTTTGATTTAATATAACGAAGGAACAAATTGATAGCAGTGACTAGCTAAATCTTCAATATTAGCTGCATATTATTTACACAAGAAATGTTGATATAAATTTAATTCTGTAAAATTTAAGCATTTGAAAACAACGACTGGTACATAGTACAAATTGTCTTCTGTTAGATTAATAACATACACGTTAATATAGTCGATATTATGAGCCACCTAAAGCACAAAGGCATCAGTATGAAAAAAGGAACTATCCAAATTTGTCATAAATACAGCTTTTATTGCTTCTATAGATTGAATTGGACATATGCAGTTTAACACATGAAATATCATGAAAATGTAAAATATTCATTAATCATTTTCTAACCAAACTCACCTAGTAATTCCTTAATAACATTAGAATCAGTTACACCCCAATCCCATGATATTTTCAACCCAATATATAAAACATTATGAAATTTTCCCATTCGACAAATCTACAAATTATAAAAAATCATACATTATCAATTTTATAGTTCGCAAATCTTCATTTGAATAATTTTACTTCACTATTATCTTTCCGTTTTTCTCGATGATATCTTATAACTGATTCAACCGCTAATTTTGCTCCTTCTTCCGGTTCCAGATCTTGCCCTAGAATAAATTATCAAATGTCTGTATTAAAAAAAAATACATCGAGAATAAATGCTACTATGTAGAAAATGAATGATGTCGCAATTGAAAAGATATTTAGCTTGTACAAATGCAGTTGATAATCTACTAGATCATAACACCCAGGAAAATTTATTACAAACTCTAGGCCATCGAATTTATTTTAAAGTTTGTAATATATTTTATTGATGATTTTCAACGGTATTTAATGATGCCTACCGATCATACATTAAAAATAAACTTTGTTACAAAATCACTGTACTTGTTATGCACTTTTGATGATTTGCAGCCTACATTAGCAAAGACACAGAATTTGAAGTAATGTTTTTTTTGATAAATCCTGTACTTTATGTCAATATCAACTAATTGCATATGTATACTACATATTTTCTAATAAACTGGTGTCATTATCAAATATTGGTTCTAACATAACTGTTCTAAAATCTGCAATAAAAATTTTAATACATTTTTTAACTAAAAATATATTCACCAATTTATGTATGCATAAAATATCAGAATTTGATAAGAAAATGGAAATTATATCGACATTGGTTTACTGTTGCGACAAATATTCTTGCATTTAGTAATAAAATCAATTTATTGCACTTATTGAAACCATGCATCTTTGCTAATGCAGACGACTTTGGTTAAAACTAAACATTTGTCATTGTATATATATGGATAATTACTACAATTATACGTTTCACAAATACCTCCACAACATCCTGATATTACTGCATTTAAATGATCAATAACATCATGCCGTTTTTGTTTCGCTTGTAGTCCACTTCGTTCAAGTCTCTGAAATGTTTCCTCAAAGAAAATATCAAATATTGTATCCATTATAATCAATATTTAATTTAGAATGTTATTATAAAATATTGATAGATATTATGTATTATGTTTAATGATAACTAATAAACTCCATAATGGACTTTGTTTATTGTTCAAATGAAAATTCGCCTGAAAATTCAAATCGTAGAAAAGCAATATCGATCCAGGTATTCAAATGGTATTTTAAACTTGTATGGTTTTAGGGATTATTGACAATATATTTGTGTTCAACAAGGTGATAATAAAAAATATATAATTATGTTAACTAGCTATCTGTATTGAAGTCATTCAAAAGTCTAAGACTGATGTGGAGTTACGGACTTGTCAAATTGAATTCAGAAATATTATTTATTGGAGATCATCTGCTAAAGATTATGATTTCTTATTACAAATTCATACACATATGAAATGTACCAACGTTTTTCATCAAAAACAAAAATTGCCATTTCTCGTAAACGGTTGGAGATATAGACATGGTGTAAACGGTAAAATACGTGTCGATGTCTATTACATTTTATACACATACGCCAGACTTCTATGACAGATAGTCTAAAAAATGGAAACACTCCGTGCTATTACATACCGAGATTTAGAAAAACCGGAACAAGGGCAGTAGCTATTGTCAAATCTAGACCCACAGATCAGCTATATGAGCGTCTTGAGTCTGGCAATAACTATTATGCAATTTCTGTTTGATATAATACAGGATCCTCTTCCATGAACTATGTTACTTGCAGCTGACATTGTGTTAATAAGTGAGAATAAAATAGAAATGAAATCCAAAATAAATGTGAAAAATTTGGTGTTGGAGGCCAATGGACAACTATCAACTAAAGCGATAAATTCATTAAAAAATGTGCGCCACAACCACAATCAGTGTTTTAAAATTGTGCAGAAACACTAATGTTAACAGTTTAAAGATTAGAAAAAATGGATAACATATATATAATCGCTACTGAACGCTACTAAACGCTATCAATTAAAATCGCTGACAATCGGTGCTAAACGCTAATCCACCTAATTATATTCATTTAGAATCAATATTCAATGTATGCATTTGATTTCTTTTTCATTTATCACTCTTAAGATTAATATTGTCTCAAAGATGAAACTTGTAAAAATTGATATGGAAATGAAGTAGTTCATTTGTGGTCTTACGTACAAATATAAAGCGCACTATGGTCATATAATTTGTAATTCGCACCAATTTGGTGCGGACCCGTTGCTTTGTACATTTTCAGAAAATTTTGTGATTATATTTATTTCTTTCTTTTCAGATTACTTTGTAATGATGTTAACAGTGATCCATCATTTAATTTAGAATATCGTGGACCAATTACAATGAAAGGTAAAGCAGATCCAATGAAAGTATGGTTTTTAACTCGTAATCATATAGCTGATGATAGTATCGCATTGAAAGATTCTTCTACAACAAACGATAGTTTAACGGACCAAACATAATAATATTGAATTAAAGTATTTCACGTCGAATTTTAGTAGCTAGTGTGCATAGTGCTTACAGTTTTCAGTTTTCAGTAGTTTTTATTGTTGATTTTACAAATTATGTATAGTAAAAATAAAAAATATATAAATTTTAATCAAAATTTAAACACAAATACTCGTATTATTACAAAAAGCAATCAAAAACAACACAAAATTAACGCAATATTTAGAGTAGACCATTTTGGATATGTTTTTTTAAAAATTATTTATATATGCAATATTAGGTACTATTTAAGATAACAGCCTTTATTAGCCAAGACACGCGATTTTAATAACTGCTATAAATATACTTTATTGAGATATGTGCAAATTTATTACCGCAAACAATTCAGTAAAGTTTACATATAGAAAAATGCATTAAATTGTAATAAAATCTACAAGAATGATTTTATTGTAGAATTTAGAAAGTTATGTTGAAACCAATACATAACTAAAATCTATTAAATTGATTAGTTATACAATATACAATGTACTTTACTTAATATTATTATACACCCGTGTATTTATCATTTAAATTAGTTTATTGCAGTTATTGAAGTCACGCATCTTTGCTTGGCTGCTGTATTAAATTAAATATGTTTTTATGATTGATAACAAACAGATCACTTCTTTTAGTAATATATTTTTATTAAAATGTTATTGTAGAAAGCAGTAACTATATTTAGTTTTTATACAAAGTTCTCACTTAATATAACTTATTATTGATCGGAAATATTTTACCACTGTAGCTACTAGTTAAGGTACACAATATAGGAGATACTTATAACTCACTTAAGTTTTTATAAACTTATTAATAATCTAGAAATTGTGATTATAATAAATTTTCTAGTTAAAGTGGCCAAAATAAATATTTCTAACTTTTTATCTTTCAAATTTAATTGTAGTTACTATTGAGGGAAGTGTAATACGTCATGATGGTTTTTAACGATTAATGAATTTTGATTCTGCTATAATATAAATATGCAACACAACAATAGTGAACAAACTCTGGTAGATATATTCAGAAATTGATACATACATAGATACAGAAAAGCGGCACTGGAACACTTTTCTTCTTAGTTAAATTTGTAACACAGTTTTGCCTTGCCAGGAGTCGCCATTGTATTTCATTACAGTTGTGATATTACCCACTGTTAATTTTAAAATGCTTGTATCAACTTCTTTCTCTCTTGACTTCACAATAATAAAATTCTGTAATAGTTTGCAAATTATTATTATATCCTTAAATAAACGTATAGCTAGCTAATCGATTCGTTATTAGATTGATAAAATTTCTGCAATTAAAAATTTTATGTCAAAACATCAATTTTATTTATTATTTTGAGGCGTCCTATAAAAAGTTTATTGTTAGTGCATATATTAAGTTTTAAATTTAGTATAAATGAGTAATATTGTTTAACGCTTCCTATATTTTAATTGTATTGATTATTTGAATAAATGGAAAAATAGGTCTATTGAAATTAGTGGGAGCTTTATCGCAGCAATTAATTTCGGTCCAATTTTCTATCTTACAATATTTGAAATGGATTGTTATCCAACGACGTTATTGGTGTATTTGGAGTAACAATAGAAACTGCTGAATATATAGTGTATAATATATAACCGAAACCTAAATTATACCAATAGTTACTGAATAAACCAGACTTCGCTGAAATGAACATTAAAGTTTATGTACGTTAAAAACTGATGGACAACTTGTATTACGTAATTATTAAACTCATGCATGTATTTTAATTCAAAAATTTGTCCATTGTTTATTTATATTGTATAGAATGCTTCTTCACAGTTCAAGCAAGCATAAATTTGTCGATTTACGAAATGATCATTTCTAACATGTTAACAAGGTGCAAGATGCTATTTATATATCATAATATTAAATAATTGGTAGCGTGCATTTCATATTTCAAATTAATTAATACATTATATATACGAGCATACATAATTCATTTTATGGTACTTGAAAAACTGTGCTTAAACCTGCAAGAATGATTTTATTGCAGATTTTAGAACAGTGCGTTGGAACCAACTTAATACAATTTAATTAATGTATCTACTTATAAAATATATAAAATTATTTGTGAATATTTAGTCGTCACTGTCAATTATTTGACATTATAATACATTTATGTATTTCTAAAAAAAAATGCAATTATTGCAGTTGTTCAAACTTTAAATCCTTGATGGTGTACACTACACTGTTATGGTAATGAGTTTGATATTATAAGAGTTTATTCTAATGATTTTTGTTCGTGTTGTTTGTATTATGTTGTTATACATAAAATTGAATAATTTGATTGACATTAGACTCCTATGTAAATGTATCAGATCCAATATACTGAATCAAAATTCAAATCACTTTATTTGTGTTAATTGTGTGCATTGAATAATGGAATGAGTAACTTTTAGCAATATTTACTGTCTTAAAATCACATTTAAGATATTAGAAGGAAGGTTATTTATATCCTTAATATAATAACTGTAACTATAAATACAAAATAATTATAGTACTATAATAATTGAAAATTTATTAGTTTTAAGGATTCTTAGAATATGATAGATAATCTAATCAACACGAGTGAATTAAAAATTTAAAAAATTATGTAAAAGCTTTATATATTGTATATAATTAATATGTTAAAAATAAAACATATAATTCTAAATTATTGTGTAAATTAAATAATTTAAATATAATAAGTAATTAATTAATTAAATGTAATATTCAATAAGGTAAATTTTAATTCAAAAGGAAAAAATATTGTGAAGAATTATATTTAAAACGAACTTATATTGAGAATATGCTAACAAATCTTTGTAAATGGTTAATTATGTAGACAGCAAAAATCACAAATAAAAAATAATAAATCAATAAATTATTAATAAAAATTTAGGTGTTTGTAATTAAATTTTATTAATTCCATTAATTGGCCAGAGTTCTCATTCCAGTATCAGAATCTTTGGCGAAAACCATTCTCTTTTTGTTATTTCAGATTCAGTTTATTTTTTAAATAACCACTCCTTATCCTTAACCTCTACATATCTGAGGCAAGGCTAATCTATAAAGTAAGTAAATATGGTTTACATCGATCATCTTCAAAATCGTTCAGTATGAGATGTTAAAATACATTTAGTAGAGAATATGTTTTAAATTGCTCAACCCATACAGTCGAACCTTCCAAATTTAAAGCAGGCCATTGAAAATAAATTCTATAAACCTATAAATTCTATTATGGAATCAATAACACAGATATGATAATGGTTGATTTAAATTAAATACAATTTACTTCTACTGAATAGTCTCTATGTTTTCTGGTGCCGTTATAAGAATTCTATTCTGTTTCATTGCTTTGCAACTATACTATATCGCTATATTGTGTAACGTGTTTATATATTAGATCAGTTTTATATTGAAACCGAAATAAATTAAGTTAATTAATTTATCTACAGAAAAACATATGATATTATTTGTGAATATATCACGACCATGAATACTACCAATTACCTAATAATTTTGGGAAACAACGAGGTCCATTTATAATAGTTATTGAGACCTTACATTCTATCTAACGTATGTAAATTATTCTATAATAAATGAACAGATACTATAAAATGTTTAAAAAATGAAATCTGTATTAAATAAATATTATATAATAATCGAATTTAAAACGTAAATTCATAAATAAAGCTCAGTTTTATAATTATGTAATAAGTTTTGGTACAGTCACACCATAATTGGAAGCACCAAACTGACCAGGTTGCATTTCATGATTATATTTCTGTATCAGTTGATATGCAATACAAATACTAATTAAAAATATTGGTATCACAATGGCTAAAACAAGTCCAATTGATAATCCTGCTGTTCTAGATGCGTACTCCTCTTCACCTATAATATTTTAAAATAAGATAATTTCTGGTTTATTAAATAAGGTATTATATGTAGTAATTCAGGAACTCAACGAGTCAATTATTAATTATAGATAAATATAATTTTTTGCTATTGAAACAAATTTTATTTGTACGTTGTCAGGTGTCATGTTTAACTTTGTATTTTATGTGCTTATGTCCTGATGCAGTTCATCACATTGAGTATCAGAATCATATATAAATTTGCAGTGCTACATCTGAATAACTCATTTGAGTCATTTAATAAAATAAATAACTTTACAAGTCTCCACTTACAGATTGGTATTCAGCTCAAGTCTTTTTAGGGACAAATTTGCTTATACCACATCAAGAATGTCCAATGTTGTAGTTAAGAAATATAGAATATGATACATGTCATTTTACTGTAATCATTGACGACGTAAACTTAATTAGTCTGTGCCGTAAAGGTTAAGATTATGATGATTTGTCAATGTTTCTAATTAAAATTAAATTAATTCATTGAAACTAATGCTGGAAGACTATATTAGTCTTAATGTTAATTAATTATTTGTGTACAAAGTATAATTCTAATAAAATATCATTAAATATATATAACCAAGATATTCTATTGTGAACATGCTTGAACTTGAAGAACTGTATTAAAATCTACAGTAATAATTTTATTGTAGAATTTAGAACAGTTACATTGTAACCGATTTAATCTGTACACTAACTGGATGCTGATATTGTAGACTTTAGAACAGTTATGTTGGAACGACGGTTAAATTGTTATTGATTTAATTTATCAAGTGAATAGGAAATTGTCTGTAAAAATATGATGTATGCTGTCAGTTACACAACAAACACGTTTACTTATCAACAACATCATGTTTTTGCTAATTTACACTAGTCTGTTATCGAATTCCACACTGTTGAGCTAAAATAAAATAATAATCTATGTATTGAATAAAAATTTCATGGAATAAACTAATCAGTAATTAGTTCCACAATAAATTTTCTTTGTAAAAACAGAAAAAAAGCCGAAAATAAAATTTGTATCGCAGTAGGCATTATTTCTCATAGTTATGTTTACTGTTAATATTCAGTTATATCCTTGGTAATGAGTAGTGAAACTAAATTTTATTCCATTTAATTTTTATTTCAAATTAAAACACGTTAATTAATTAATTAATTATTCTTATATTTAATTTTTACTTTATTACATTTTTAATAAATTGTTACAAATTTTAAAATGTTGTGATTATTAGTCATGGGCATTTTTACTGAACATGAACAATTTATATATGTAAAATATTTGGTTGCATTAAAAAACTACAATAATTTTCAGTTGTTTATGGTATTAATCATATGATCAGTAAATATAATGAAATGATTAAAATTTGTTTTTTTATTTAAATACTATTATACAAATAACATTGCAGCTTGCAACATTAACAAAGATATACTATAGCAATCAGTGCAATAAATTGATTTTATTAGCCAAATGCAAGAATTTTGTTTATAATTTGAAACAATTGGCAATGTATATTGAAGTTTTCTAATCAAATTCGAACATTTTATATATAGATAAATTGATTTTCATTGTCAATATTTTGGTGCATGGAAACTACTAAAATGTTTATTGCAGATTTTACCACAGTTATTTTAGTAGTAATATATTCGTATTACATACATTTATTTACGTGTAAAATCTATGAATTTAAATAGAAATATACATTGTACATATCAATTTTAATGTAGGCTGCTTATTTTTATATAAAATTAAAATTCTTAAAAAATATTGTACAACTGGTTTAAATTTGAAAAATTTTCAAGACTACATATGACATAATAATACTGAATGAACAATCATTTAAGTAATTTGACATTGTACTATAACTGATGATTTATAGAACGATTGTTTTTAATTATCAAAGACATAAACCTACTACTTAATTGCCTATGGAACCATGATTTGTTATTGTATGTATATTAATTTATTGATCAAAAGTGACATGAAGAAAATTAGATTCTAAATTTGTTATAATAAATGAATAATACTGAATAATGTATGTGGCAAATATATAATTTTCAATCACATTCGAAGTGATTAAGTATTGATAAACAATGACAACAACCAACGACTAATGAAAGATTTTTCTATTAAATAGATTGAGTCAATTTATGGTTGTTTATAAATTTAAATAAAATATTATTAATATAACATATATACAAACCAAGCATAATTTGCTAGCAAAGATTTCATCCATTTGATTGAGATATATTAAGTACAGAAAATCATCGTGATCTACAAGAAAAATACACTTTGTTTTTTGAATGCTATCATATTTGAAAACCAGAGGTAAATGTATAAAGTTATTTACTATTGTTAAATTAGGTACTAATGAAAAGGATTTAGTCCTTCAACTTAAATAATAAAATTTGTAATAAAATATACTTCATATTTTAGTATATTCATTGTTTTTTTTGTTATGTAAAAAAAAATTAGATATATTTCAAAAATAAAATCTAAACCTAATTGTCTTACATCTATTAATATATCTAAAAGTTTATTAACTGTAATTTTTGTTTCATATGTTTCCAATTTAAACTTCTGTTGATCTTGTATTCATTTTAGGTAGTCCAATTTCTTGATTTGATGGTGGTAATGGTGAACCTAATGAAATCGGTGAACTTGGTCCGGGATCATAAAATGTATTATTATTTGTTGGTAGTACACGAACGCCAGACTGTAGTCTATTATGTGGTGGTGGTGGATCACTCATAAAACTACTGTCCCTTTCTAAACCACTATAAGTTGGACTATAATTAATTGGACTTGGTGAATCAAGTGGTGGCGGATAGTTATTTTCTTCCTCAATTGGTTGTTGATATCCAGTACGTTCATTACGTCTACCCAATTGTTTTGGTGGTTCATTTTTATTAATATATTCAATGTCACTGGCAATTTTTGGAAATTCACTACCATCTGATGATGTAACATCCTCATCTTCTAGATCCCATTTCTTTTCTGGAAAATCAATATTTGGTTTCCCTTCAAGTGGTTCATGTGTACGATATACTTTGTCATAAGACCTACTTTTTTTTAATGTATCCTGATCACCTTCACCATCACTGTTCAGATGTCGCAATGTTGTTCGTGAACCGGAACGAGAACGTGGTAATGTCATTTTCCAATTTGGATCTTCCTTCATTGCTTTTTTACGATAACAGTAAACACCACACACAATACACATCAAAATTGGTACCATAACTATGAGTATAATGCCTATTGATATCCATGCAACACGACGAGTATAGAATATTTCGCCTATATATATATATATAATATAGATTAACAAAATCACTAATGAGAATATACATTAGCGAAGACGCGTGCAGCATTAATAATTCCAATAAAATGATTTTAATTATTAAATTTTGATCATACTTGAACTTGTAAAACCGTACCAAAGTTTGCAAGAAAGTCGATTATTGCAAACTTTAATTTATCTATATGTAAAGTGCATGAATATAAATTGTTGTGTACACATTTAATTTATGCACGTATTATCATGATTTCATGCAGTTTTGAATAAAATCAAATTATTGAACATTTTATTTAAATCATGCGTCTTTGCTAATGTAAGTTTCTCTGTTTTTTAATCTTAAAATTTTTTGTTTTATATTAATTGAAATTAATTTTATAAATAAAATACTAACTATATTTTTTATACAATTTATAATTTGTAATTATCATTAATTGATACTTACGCATGCATATAGTGTATCCATAAACTGGTGGATCCCAACGTCCTTCACTTGTACATACTCGTCGAGGATCACCTACCAAAACAAACCCTTCGTTACACTCAAATGCTACTTGTGCTTCTGGTATGAACAAGAAATTCGATTTTCTACCAAAACGTGGTGTTTCTAAAATACCACACGATTGCACACGCCTATTTTTATTTTTTATTTTTTTGTGATAAAATTAAGATTAAGATTAAATTATTATTTTTAAGGAATGCAAAACAGCAAAATAAAGCTACCTTTCATTAGTCGATCGTATATTTACCGCACTTGAATAGTAATTCTTTGTAAAATGTGCCATTTCTCGATCTAATGTCATACCAAAATCAAATCTACATTGATAACTTTCACCACATAATTCCGTAGCAAGTAGTATATCTTCGGTTCTATTTGGTGGTAAGAAATCACGTGGCTCTCTAATAAAGTTCGGAATAAAACTGGCATTTGCATAATAACTAGATGTACGTCCAAATTCACGTGTAAATAATGCTGCACCAATACCTATTTGTTCTCGATCAGTTAACATCCCTTTATTAAAAACATAGATCATAAATATGTTAAAAACAGAATACGCAATACAAAATAATTGTGGGACACAAATCTTAACTTACAATGTATTCCAAAATCTCTATGAACACCTTCGAAATTATTTAGATTTGCTGACACTATTTGACCACTAGGTAATGTTAAATCATCAATGACATCCCAACTCCAATTTCCAAATAATCCTCTAGTTTTATTCTAATTAAACAAATAGATATTTATATTTTATTTTATCATAAATTATATAAATATTTAATAGGCTATAACCTACAGTAGCAACAGACGCACGTTATAAATAACTGCAATAAATTGATTTTAATGACAAATGCACGAATGTTTTTTTCAATTTAAATATTATAGTACTAGAGAAGTTATACAAAATTCCACAATGATTGTGTTACAAATTTTAGAACAGTTAAATTCAATTATTTAAAACATGTGTCGTTGCTAATGTAAAATCATTTAAGTTAATAATAATTTAGTGATTAATTACAATATATGTCCATGGTAAAAATACACGAGCAGTCATATGTCCAGCATTTTCGACAACTTCAACACCAGCACCAGATCCAAACATAATTACAACTTCAGACTGATTTAAAATATATGTTGGCGTATAAACAGTTACACCTATTATTTATTTTTTTTAATATTAATTTCATAAATTACTGTTATATTTACGAAATAAAAAAGAAATATTATAATTACCATGAAAATGTTGAAATTTCAAACTTGGTCTATCGAAATAAATTCTGCGACCATCGGCAAAAACATCTAATCGATAACGCCATTGTGCCTGCCTTGGTCGTATTCTTACCTCAATAACGGTTGATGTATTACCACGTGCTGCAATTGATGTCAATTGTGTTGCCATAACTCTACCATGCATATTACGATGCACTTCTTCAAATCTACCCTGCACATCTAAACGTTCAACACCTTCGCTGGCACGAACCAAAACAAATTCACCCATTCCATTGAATGTATATTGTAAATTATCAAAAGTAACAATATGTGGATCACCAAAAACAGCACCAACTGCTGGTGCCTGATATGAAACACAATCTTGTGATGGACGCCGTTCAAATCGAAATGTTTCACAACCAACAGCTTGTTCGTCTTGCCAAAAACAACATGAATAATATGGTCGTACATCATTAAACCATGTAGATAATGTTGGTACTTTATTTGCTTCATTCCATGGCATTTGTCCAATATTATGATTTCTTCTTGGACGTGAGCCCCACTTTTGATCATACGATAACATTAAATAACCATTACGATCATAACAACATTGTTGCTCATTGCCTTGTATACTTGGTTGTCCTGTTCGTACACAATGTACGGCACCTTCATGATGCAAACATGTAGGATTCGAATCTTTGTCACATTCAAAATCGGGTAAGAAACGTCCCTTATCATATTCAGCATGTTGTCTGGTACACGGACACAATGGTATTTGTGCGGCAAAATTTCTTAAGAAACGATCCGAACGTAACCAATTGTCACATAATGCTCTTGCCCAATTTCGACCATGTAAACGTTCCCATTGTGGTCCAAAATACCATGCCAATGGAATTGGTTTAGACCACAGTACTCTGTGTGGAAAATACATTTATATTATTGAATAGTAATTGTATATATTTAGTTGAATAATAGATATTATGGAAGGAAAGATTGCTTGTGATATATTTACTACATGTATGTTCAAATTTCAGTAAAAATAATTGAAACAGTTGATTTTAAACTCCTAAAGCTAAGTTCTAAATTTGTCGTCAAAAGAAAAAGATGTATTTCTCTTAAAGCAAAAAGAAAGAATTCGGATATTACTTCAGATTGTCGTTAATATTAAATATTTGGTCACCTCAATTTATCATCACAACTATTATCTCGCATATGTTAGTGAATGCCATAATTCGTTCAAAAATTTTCGGTCAAAATAATATGAATAATAATTTATAACTTACGGTGAAATTCGTAAACCAGAAAAATGTTCAGGATTTGTTAAATTTATTTGAATGAATCCAAATTGCATATCAACGTGTTGACGATTATCTCTTAATCGATAATTTGCTGGTGATATTGTATATGTTCCTACATTGGTAATACCTGCCTCAATCATATCAATGTATTCTAATTGTGGTCTATTTAAATTATAGTAAGTATTGTACATTAAACAAAAAAAAAATCAATTATTTTAAAAAATTCAAATTTACCGAATTGTTGATTCTCTGTAACCCCATAATGAAATACTAATTCCAGCATTTAAATTTGTCGTTAAATTGTATCTATTCCAGGACATTTGTATTTCTTGAGGTGCACGTCTATGAATTTGATCATTTTCGAAGAATATTCTATCAGTTGCTGTTGCAGGTGTTTCTAAAAAATGACACAAATTTTTAATTTAAAATAATTATCAAAATATTTATATTAAATTGATCTACTATATCTATAACATTCAATTAAAAATGTAACGGTGGTCTGAATGACATCGATTAATATGTTAATGTGAAGCATATAATCGGAAATATTCAAAAAAAATAATTATTAATATTAATTATTTATTTATTTAAGAATTTATAAATAGGTATAAAGATCATTTTAACCCCTATTTTTACACCGCTTTTATTATAATTATTTGAACTACATCGTAACATGGTAATGTAAGTAAGTGATGCATGATCTTTCGCAATGTGTGTCAAATTATAGGAAAATTAAATTATGTCAAAATTCTACCAAATTTATTAGTAACATGTTCATCTCTCATGTCAACACACATTATTAATATTAAGCAATTTTGCAGCTTTCAGATCAGTAATATTGAAATCATATTACTAATTATTATCTAGAAGTATTTAATAAACAGTAGGTACTAAAAATTGCAAAAATAATAGTATTGTAGATTTTAGGGCAGTTTACGTTGAAATCAAACAAATACATCTAAAATGAGTATAAATATGTAATTCGTACCGAAAATTACAAGGTATTGTACCAACGATATCACAATTATTTATATTTTTTGTAAAATCATAATAATTACCAACAAAATATCGTCCTCTCCATTTGAATACTTCGGTACCTATTGAAATTTCAAATCGAATATAACCTTGTGCCAATAAAAATGGTTGTACACATATTGCCCTATTTCGATCAATTACATGTCCGACAACACTTTGTGTATCAAATTTACATAAAACTCGTTCTTGAGGTGTAAAACATGGTCCTGTAATATTTACCACTGTACCACCTAACATATTACCAGATTCAGGTGCAAATACCAATGGCAAGTGAGCAGCATCTATAAAAATAAAACTCATTAATATTAATATTATTTCAATTTAGAATAATAGTATACTAGAAGACACATTTATATACATTAATCTATACTCGTACAGTACCTATATCTTTATTACACGTTCCTAACATTATTCGTTCATCTAATCGGAAAATATGCCTGCCAGGAAAACCATTAGCCCAACCTCTTCCGGTCAAATCACGTAACACAGATGCTTGACTATAAGGTTTGTATTCATAGGCCTGAGTACCATTACCAGCATTAAAACCGATCTATAATAATTCGATTACATAAAATAAATAAATATATTTTGTATATTCTAAACAGGTAAGTTAATTTGTACGTCAAAAAAAAAAAAAAAACACAAACCAGAAACACAAATAAACTTACAAATGCTGGAACACCACCCTCTCCACCAGTTGTATCACCACCAGCTTCAGTGTGGGAAGACCAATTGATATCAATGTAATTGAAAATAGCATAGTTGTATACTTCGTCTGTAGCCAAAATCATTTGGAATGAGTTTGTCTGAAAATCAATGAAATGTATAAAATATAATACAACCCTTACATAAATTTTAAAGTACATAAATTTTCTATAAAATTGCATTGGAGAAAAGTTTCTACATAACCAATTATACTCGTATATTCAAACTTAATTATATAATGGTATGGTGATCTTTTAATCAATTAAATACCCTACATTTTGTCAAAATGTAATCAACATTTATATTAATTTAATTTGTATCTATCTCACAATTATTCTCCTAATCGTAGAAGCAGCATTTCTATTCAAAAATTTGAATTCTATCAAAATACAGAATTTTTGTCTAATGTACTAGAAGCGGAAATTGAATCAAGAAACCAGAAATGTTCAAAATCTTTTCACATTCAGTGTGCACCGTTTTCAGTTACAGTGAACTTGATATTTGAGCTATCTGAAAACTCAATGAGACATTTCCATCATATTTTATTGGGTGCAATTAGTACATTTAATACGTTACAATTATCAAAAATTTTTAAAAACAATTTAAATATACAATTATTTCGTATTATTTCAATTAGAAGTGATAATGGTGTAATCAACGATATAAATTTTCATAGGAATTATAATAGTATTGTCGTACTCATTTATGGTAATTAATATTGATTCAGTTGGCATAAAATTTATACACTTATTTGTAACCTGAATGTTAATTTATTTACATAAAACAAAAATACTCAATAATTGCATAATGTATTTTGAATGAAAGAAAATTTAGAGCATGTACTTATAAATTATGTATGTTATTAGAGATACAGTTATGCAAAGTTAACAGTTGTTAAATAATAAGAAAATCTATCCATTTTAACAACGAAAAGTCTCCACCATCAGATCTTGTGCAATTATTATGGATATATTGCTTATATGACTTTTACTCAGAAAAATCCACTGGTTTCGACTTTTTTGAATATCATTTTCATCCCAATGACTAAAAGTAAATTCTTAATGTAACATGTAGTCTTTTTGAAAACTATCAGAAATTATACCGTCAATAATCATATTGCAACCATTTAGAATACCTTGCTTTCAGTATATACATATTTTATAGATAATATATTTAAGTGATGCATTGTATAATCAAATTCAAGTTGAATGGCGTATTGCTTGAAATGTTCTATAAAAATAGTAACTGTTTTGAAATATCTATAATCATTATTTATTAGCATTGCTACTGACTTTTTTCCCCGAAGAGATGATCTATTGATCATTTTGACGAAACATAATTTATCTATCAGCAGTAACAGTTGTTGTTTTCGAACGACACGAAACAGTGAATTCTGCTGTTTCTAACGCATAATAATTTTGATGATTTTGTTATACTCATAGTTGTCAGCTTTTCCAAAAGAAAATTATGATAATAAACCTAAATGAAAAGCAGTATAAGTTCGTTCATATATGTTATACTTATTTGATTTATTGATCAAACAGCTTTCAGCATTGTTGAAAAATGGTTTTAGTTACCATTTTCATAGAGCTAAGAAAGTCATTTCATTGTTGCAGTCTATAAAAGATTCTATTGCATCTAATCAAATAAATTAGCTTAATTATAATATTTCAAGTATTTTTATATCAATTGAGTGTTATTAAAAACATCATAGTGTCCTTTATATTTTAAAACTTATAGTTTTTCATTTATTTATACTTTCACATTTATTTTATTGATTTCAAGGAAAATCAAAATAAAACTAATTTTAAAGTGCAATAATATCACAAAAGAACTTTTCAAAATCAAAATCAGTCAATAGTAAAATTTTAATAAACTGAGAATGGATTTTCACCGTAAATCTCGTCAAATTTATATGGACAAATTGTTATGGAATAAAATATCCAGAGAATATATCGAAAATAAGTTAAGGGAAAATTTACCGGAAAATGGAAAATTTCATACTGAATACATTGCAAATTACAATCAAATCGAATGTAAGCCAATTAACAATGTAATATGTCTACAATATCCTTTATATCAAAGTAGTGCAATAACCTATTGGAATCCTTGTGCAATTTTACCAAGTCCATTCAAACAACAACATCAATTTACGAAATTAAATGAAGAATGCCTTGATGTCGAATGGCGTTAAATTTTGATTTTATATATTTTCATATTATGTAATAATTGTAATGACACAAATATAAGCATTTTATAAAAACAGGAAATTAAATGTCTTATTTGTAGTCAGCGGTTTTTCATTTTCTTATTAAATGTTGCCTGTAGTTAGTCAAACCACTTTTATAGCCGTACTTAAATGTTATTGAATATATACACTTATAACGGTTTATTTTCTTAGTTATTTTTAGATTTGAGGTATTTAACATTTTATACTGAGAATCGATTGCGTCACATTCAAGACATTATCATCTTCTATACTCAGAGCTAAAAATTTTAAACACCCCGTCATATATAGCTTAACATAAATAAATTCATGTCAAAATAATGTTTTTCACTATCATCTATCTAATATTATATTACGTATTATTAATTAAATTCAAGAAATATTTTCTAAATATTTACCCTAAATAATGAAATATCAATACCACCAGCAAAGGACATATTTTTCCATGTAATAATAACTACGTGTTTTGGTATAAAAGTATCTGAACCAACAACTCCTTCCCTAATATCCCACATTACACGTTCTCTGACTTCAACTCCAAATCTATCCTTTCTGGTTTGTAAATCACGTTCCATTCTGTAAAAACAGATAGTTAAAAATGATAATTTTTCTTTGTGCAATCATTTTAAATTTATAAATATATATTTATATATATAAT
>JANSTX010004026.1:9119-21249 GCA_027564355.1 Penthetria funebris
CACCTAAATATTTCCAAAAATCAGATGGAATGTCATTTGGCCCAACTGTCTTATTGTGCTTTCATCTGCGATGCTTAGACCTTAGTTAATAAATTTGCCAACCATTAATACCCAACATCACCTAAATATTTCCAAAAATCAGATGGAATGTCATTTGGCCCAACTGTCTTATTGTGCTTTCATCTGCGATGCTTAAACCTTAGTAAATAAATTTGCCAACCATTAATACCCTGCATCACCTAAATATTACCAAAAATCAGATGGAATGTCATTTGGCCCAACTGTCTTATTGTGCTTTCATCTGAGATGCGTAGACATTAGTTAATAAATTTGCTAACCATTAATACCCAACATCACCTAAATATTTCCAAAAATCAGATGGAATGTCATTTGATCCAACTGTCTTATTGCGGTTTCATCTTTTGTACATCATTTTCGACTTCCAGTGCTGCTTTGACTGGGCCGCTAAATTTTTCGAACCATTAGTTCTTCTAATACTTTGCGGATTCCAGTCAAGCACTGTACTATGCAATATTACATGCCGTTCACCTCAGTGTATGGCCGATCTAAATTCACTTTGTTCGGTTGATTATTTTGTTCATCACCTTCAGATCCGCAACCCTCCATAAATTCTGGTTTGATATTGTATTTGAATAGAAATTTTTTAGTATGTGCCTGAGAGACTTATTTACGAGAAATTGAATTGGTGACACGATGTTGTTTGTTACCTTCCAAGTTTGTTTCAAAAATTCCTTTCTTAGCACCACCATCAATTGTCAAAAAACTTCCTAAATATTGGCAGCCCTCTACGTCATCTATTTCTTCGTCGTTGGCCGCAAGTGCACATTTCCTCGACGTACCAATCTTCATTAACTTTTATCTTTAAACCGACTTGTTTACTGTATTTCACAAGTCGATATAATTTAACCGTCATGTCCGACTCAGCTTACGATAGCAAACAAATGTCGGCAGCAAAGTAAGATATTCTAGTCGACGGATTTAACCCCATCTAATACAATGCGTTTCAGAGTTTACTTCGATCATAACCCAGTTCAAGACGAGTAGGAACAATACTGGTGACAGTAAAAATCGCTGTTTTGTACACGAATATATACATCAAAAATATCTTTCGAAATTCAAAACTCTACATTACAAATCACAATATAGACCGCGGATAATATTCATCAGTTTAAATGGTATTCCATAACTTCCTAGAATTGTCCACATCATACCACAATCAATACTATCGAATGCGTGCTTAAAGTCAACAAACAATATATACAATAGCGTTTGCCATTCAATCAACTGCTCAACAATAATTCGAACATGCCTATTATTTTCGAATACTCGTTTGCGTTCAGCAAACTGATACCACGCTAGTTCTCGCACATACGAGTATTCAAGTAAAGCTTTTTCGACAATTTAATTACTATCTCCTTTTTTCACTAGGTTGGTATATCATTAGATAACCACACGTCATTAATAATGGAATCAAATATTGATGCAATGCCATTCAAGTCAACTTTTAACATTTTTAGTAATATATTATTGGAGTATTATTGGCTCTTTTGTTGTTTTAATGTAGATTTTATTTCACCACAATTTGATGCAGAATCTCTGAATCGTCTTGTTGGACTCTAAGCAACTTGAACTTTCGGCACCGGACTCTGAGCAACTTGAACTTCGGGCCTATTCAGTAGCTCACAAAAGTACTTAGTCCATCTTTCCATTTGCTACATCTCATTTGAGATCAGCGAACCGTCCCTAATTTTTATTGGACGTTCAATTTTATAGCACTATCCAGTTTCTTTGACTGCCAGATGGTAAGTTTCGCTCATGTTCTTTGAATTTGCAGCTCTGCTGTACCAGAGCTGTTATTTTGTGTTTTGATGTTGTTCGGTTACAGAGTTACAGACCGATTATATAAATCAGCCATTGCAGATAATTTTTCTCGAATGTTGAATAATAATGTTCGGCAAGATTGAAGATATTCTTGGTTTCATCAATTATGATAGAAATGAATCGATTAGTGATGCGAGGCACATACACCGCGGAGAGGAAATGTGAAATATAAAATTAACAACAATATAATATAGATGTACAGAATCTATACGAACTAATGTAGATTGATACGTCGTCAAATGAGGATTCGTGGAGATTTTCGGATCACATTTCGGATCAATGATATTGCAAAATATGACCTCAATGGAATCCACATTGTATTGAAAGACATGGGCGATCAAAAATAATGTGACATAGAGCTATCATTAAAGAGACTGTCACCAGTGGTAAGATGTTTAGTGAAATGAAAGTGCTGGCTAGAAATCAAAACAATGTCGGTTATTCGTTGATGTTTGAAACATCAAATTTCTAAAGTGTTCTATTATTCAAACATCATATTTTGTGCAGGAATTTTGCAGATAAAATTTCTATGTCCATAAGTTTCTTTAAAAAAATATTCGCTAATAATATATTGGTACGAAATTTCGAAGATCACAAATAGCAAATCGTTTATTTGTTTAATTAATTTTAAAAATACGCAATCTAAGATGTTTTGAAATCTGCATCATTAACAATTATTGCTAAATACCAAATATTAAAAGTACCTTCTTCATCAATTTCTTCACCATTGACCATAGGCGATTATGGCATTGACTTTTTAATCTTTATCTTCATCCGTTGGTCGCTATTTTTTCGGTTAACAGAATGCCAGGGTAATTAAATCTGAACTATTATTACTACACACTTTACTTTACTCTTTTATAAGAATTGCCGACTCAACTACTGTAAACATATGACTCCGTCTTTCGGAAATTAAAAGGGTTTCACCAGAGAATATGATTTCTTTTCCGTATGGAACTTGTACCTCGTGAATGAGTAAGTCACATATGCCAGATTCGTCACTTCAATCATTGTGGTAACATTACAGGTTTCTTTCAGTCAAAATGCGTCATTATTGTTTTTACTTTTCACATAGTGCCTAATTAGCTGGAATTGGATGTTAGTTTCTAAATGGGCACACTGTCGCTCCTTTTAGCGATTGATATAATGCTGTTTCCCTATCATCTTTGTCTTATTATTGTAATGTATACAACGCTTTCTGCAAGGCATTTTATCTTACTATGTGCTTTATTTTACTTTCTTTTGGTATATCATCAATTCTGATTCTATCCCTAATTGAATATGAAATATGATGAAAATAAAAAAAGTCACTCAAACAGAATATTTTTCATGTCAAAGTAGATTATTATTTATACACAAATTAAATTCATATTTGCAATACAATTTTTAGGCAAAGGAAATGAATTTTTCTCCATTTGGCACTCCGTTCACTGGAAATATACCAGGCATTCATCAATTTACTACATCTGGAGCATCGTTAGCATCAACTGCTGCAACAACAGTGCAAGTAATATAATTTACATAATAATATCGAATTAATATAAAATAATATAGGTATAAAATGTAAAAACTAAATTTTATTTAAAGGAGACGGTTAATAGATACCAAAATAGTAATGTAAATATTTCAAATTTTAATCAGCCGAATTCACCTATATTAAGTAAATTTCGTCCTGATGAAACTATTAACTCTAATATAAATAAATACAATGGACATAATAATCAATATACAGTTCCTTATGCATCGCAACAATCAACTGAAGATAAACAGAGATCAATTATATCATATCCACAGTCTTCAATATCAACGACAGCAACACAAAATCAAACATCTGAAATATCACAAGTATTTTTATAAAATTTATAGTTTTTAAACTAGAATTTAATATTAATATTTAAGATATTGTTTTTATTATTTTAGGATTTATGTAATGCAATATTACAACAACAAAATGATGCTAAAAGAGGTAAACTTTGTTTAACTTGTACTGAACTTCGTTTAAATAAATAATTATTTTTTATTACTAGTATTACAAAATGTTAATACCGGATGGCAATCATTAAATCCCAGTTCAGCGGTTGCTGACTATTTATCTCATTTACCTGCTAGCACACTGCCATTATCATTACATCATTTTTTAAAATATTCAGCGGAAACAATTAAAAAGGAGGCTCAAAATCCATTAACGGTATAAATTATTGTAAACTTAAGACTAATTAACAATATTTTGAGTGACTAACCATGAGATTTAAATCGACAAAGTTTTGAAACCTGCGAACATCAGCTATTCAGTTATCTAATGTGTTCAGACATTGCTATTACAAATCCAATAATAAATGTAAAATAACTACAATTGAGGGGACACAATGAACTTGAATAAATTTTGCTAATTTTTGTCCTGTGTTTAAGACTTTAAGTTAATTTTTTTTTTTAATTTAAGTCGTTTGTAAACTAAATTTGACTCGCATTTGGTATCATGACATACAATTCGTATATCGCAATATGGTCACATGAATCGAATGTAAATTTGTGAGAGCAGCAGAGAGTAGATTTTAGACAATACTTACGATGTAACCGTAAGTCATTGCTGGTCGAACAACATTTTCATACACCTTCCTCTTTATCTTTGGTGGCATTTTTCGATCACGTAAAACTACAGACGCTGATATTGACTTCCAGTGGAGTAACTGCATTGAATGGCCACAGAATAGGATTTGATTTAGAAATCTGTTGATGAGGATATTCCTCGTTCAAAAGCTGATTGCAGTATTGCTTGGATATATGGATTTGACGGTATGTATGTCTTTGTCTACAGCAATTTTGTATATCTCGTTTTTAGCAATGTAATAAGAGGGTCAATAGGTATCACTTTGCTAGCACGGTACTGCGTCCAGTTAGGGAGTCGATGTTTCAAGTACCTACTCTAAAAATTTTGCATTATGAATTCACTTTTGATATTCCCCATTCGGTGATCCGATTGAGGGAGTCGTTTACCTCCGAATTTTTTTTTCCAAAGTGAACTCATTTCATATTTCTACCTTAATAAATAATTCTCTTTTTCTCTGTAACTGCCGGCGGTCGCCTGCTAATGAAGTTTCAGTTGATATTAAATAATCTCAATGGTATTATGTCACTCTATTCGACCCTATCTTCTTTACTTAGCTATTATTTATTTTTCTTCTTAGACAATAGATATGTCTCAAGCACAAAATCCGACACAAAGCTTAAATTTAAATGTTCTTACGACGGGACTAATACCAAATCCAAATATATTAAATCAACCCCAACCTCCAATAACACAACAACAGTTACAACAGCAGCAACAACAACAGCAACAACAACAGCAACAACAACAACAACAACAACAACAGCAACAACAGCTACAGCACCAACAGCAACAACAACAACAGCAACAACAACAACAGTTACAACAACAGCAACAGCAACAACAACAGCAACAACATCAACAACACCAACAACAACAACAACAGCAACAGCTACAACAACAACAACACCAACAACAACACCAACAACAACACCAGCAACAACATCAACAACAGCAACAACAACAACAACAACAACAGCAACAACAACAACAGCAACAACAACAACAACAGCAACAGCAACAAGTACCACAGAACCAATCTCTTCAGACCCAACAACAAACCCATCAAATAAATGGTAGTGTCCAAACGAATAATGTAACAACAAACAAAAAGAAAAAGAAGAAGAAACCGCCGAAAGAGAAAAAACCAAGACCAAAACCTGGTGAAATTCGATTAACTACAGCACTGGATGGTAGCACACTATTTTGTTGTCCTGAATGTCAAATGGCATATCCTGAAAGAGGTTTATTAGAACAGCATTTAGTTGGACATAATTTGGAAAGAAGGTAAGGATTGATTTCCCATCAATGCAAGATAATATATTTTTAAATAAGATTTTTCTCAAGATTTATATGCGATATATGTAATGCAGCATTGAAACGCAAGGATCACTTGACCAGACATAAACAAAGTCATAACCCTGAACGACCGTTTGTGTGCACTATATGTTTGAAGGCATTTAAACGCAAGGAACAATTAACGTTACATTTCGTTATACATTCAGGTGAAAAGAGACACATTTGCAATGAATGTGGAAAAGGTATAACATTTTTTTTTTTATTATTAATTATTAATTATTAATTAACAAGTTTATTGTATACCTCATACTGGATTGTAGTCTGCACCGCCGCGTATACTTTTCTCAACATTTTTTACCAATTAACAAAATTATTGTGTTCCGTAGATTTTGAGCAACTTTTGTGTAGCAACTCTTGTGTTGCAAGGAGGGTGGCAAGAATTTTTGGTCTTTCGTTTGTACTGTAAGCAGCAATTTCATAAAGTCTTCCATACTCATGCTTGTGGATTCCAAAGGTAATTCTATTAAAAGTTTTAAAGAAAAGACTAATTTACTGGGCGTCATGTTCGCGAATAATTCCAAGCTAGACGATTCCAATAAGGTTCCGATTTCTTGGGTTGCTTCAAATATGAAAGCCATTCAAATTCGATTGAGGTTTATTCACAAAATTCTAAAAAATCTAGATACTAACAAGGCACCTGTGTCTTGTGAGTCTTCTCTCTCTCTAATGTATGGCCTACCTTCAATCTGGTCATTTTCCTTCCGCATGGAAGATGGTAAACCTCCAGCATATTCCTAAAAAGTGTTCTAAATCAGATCCTTCCTATTATAGTCCTATAGCCATTACTTCAATCTTATCCGAGGTCATGGAAAAAATTATTAACTTCAATTACCTGGAATCCAATAAAATTTTTCATTATCATCAATACGGTTTTCGATCCAGAAGATGAACGGGTGATGTATTGACCTATCTGACTGAAATTTGGAGTAGCACACGTTTGATGCGAGTCGGGTGCTTGCATTCGATATATACAAGGCTTTTGACAGACTTTGGCATGGGTCACTATTATCGAAACTGGTCTCTAATGGTATTCATCATCATCATTTCTAATTTTCTGAATAGTCGCTCGATTTGGGTTGTTCTCGATGGCGTCATGATGGTTACCAAATTGGATCCGGGTGTTCCTTCAGGGTTCTGTGTTGTCTCGGTTTCCAAATTGATGCGGGTGTTCCCTACGCTATTTTTAATTTTCATTAATGACCTCTCATCACTAACTGCGAGCCCAATTCACAGTTAGGCTGATGACAGCACTCTGCATCATTCTTACTATTTCGACAAAAGACCATCTGGGGTCATGGTCAGGTCGCTTCGAATCTAATAGGCACTGAACTTCTTGTACAAAATTTCTCTTTCACCAGCTCTTATTTACTTTCTATTCGTCTGTCACTTTGTACATATTTTGTAAATAAAATCAAAATCATTTCAGTAAATTTTAATAGTGTTTTTCTTAATAATACAGGCTTTTATCGAAAAGATCATCTTCGAAAACATACTCGTTCACATATTGCTCGGCGTGTAAAAGCTGAATTAAGTCAACAAAATCAAACCACAAATATTGTACAAACTATGTCCCAACAATCAACACCACAACAACCACAACAGTCGCAACAAGTACAGCAGCAACAAGTTCAACAGCAACAACAAGTGCAAGTACAACAAATTCAACACCAACAAATGCAACAAATTCAACATCAACAAAACTTGCAAACACAACAACATAATCCACATCAACAGCTTACAACATCAACAAATCAACATAATACACTAATATCTTGAAAATTTAAGCCTAACAACGTATTACATCCTAACCATTCAAATTCGGGTATGATATCGTGAACATATTAACGAGAAGAATTTTATAATAACTGTTTTAAAAGTAGATGCATCTTGCAAATTTGCTGTAACCGAATGTAATTCTCAATTTTAATTTTACCGTAGTACAAGCAAAACATCAAATACATTACCAAGCCTTTCACGATGCAAATTTCTACACTACGAGTCACGATGATGACCGTGGCTCGTATTCATGAATTTGACCGTTACTCCATAGTTTTTAAGAATTGTCTACACGATAACGAACACGCTTGTCAACAAACAGCATAAATATCAATTGTTGGAATATGTTGTGTTTATGTGATCCGTGCACGATCTGCTCGGTTATCAGACTGAATTGATTGTATCGTGTACAACCATAGAAACAACTTTACCTACCTATTGTGTTCAATAAGGTGATACCGCAGTAGTTCTCATACATATTCAAATTATCTTCCCTTTGCACTCGACTTAGATTGGATTATGAAAAAAGGCGAACAACAATGAACGTCGTGGTATGAGATTGGATCTAATCAATTGACTTGAATATCTTGATGACGACATTTGTCTGTTGACTGTTGGCACAAACAGCAACGGATATGTGCGAAACTAATAATCCTTCAGTATATATACCTATGGGTGTCATATCCTAATACTAGATGGGTGACAATGATGGATCTAATGAAGGAACGATCGAAAATCACTGTCGTCCGACATTATGATAATATCCAATAAAATACTTGTATATTATTCGTGTGATTGGCCACAGCAATCAACCATATCTGTCAATCAATTTATTTTTCAACATAACCTCCTTTTAGCATGCGATAATCTAATTATTTAACCTCTTATGCTG
The DNA here is from genome assembly GCA_027564355.1 of Penthetria funebris. NCBI lineage: Eukaryota > Metazoa > Arthropoda > Insecta > Diptera > Pleciidae > Penthetria > Penthetria funebris. The sequence goes on from JANSTX010004026.1 coordinate 17,654, forward strand.
TTTGTTGAGGTTTTCAAAACATGCGTTTGCTGCGTCAATGATTTTCGAATTTGATTCAAACCTCTTTCTAAATAGATAATTTTTCATGTTTAGAAAGAGGAAAAAGTCGCTCGATGTCATATCTGGAGGTGAATAAGAGAGCATTTCATAAAGTAATTGGTGTAATTAATATGGTAATGGCAATTGCCGATGTGTGAACAGTTGCATTATACATATGAAAAGGCATTTTTCTCCTTATTAGATGTGATAATTTTTTTCCATATCTCTCCTTTGAAACGGTCTAGTATTGACAAACAATACGCACCGATAAATTATTTAACCTTTTTCGAAGTCACGTTTTTTTTTGTTAACGCCTTAACTTCCGAAATGGACTGTGAAGCCGATTAAATTGAAGGCTTGTGTGCATGGTGGTCATAAACTGTGGAACGAGATTATATAAAAATTGTTGTCAAATGATGTGATCTTCAACATTTGGAACCAAAGTTTTTGTATACCCAAGGGATCAACGCATGGTTTAACAGCTTTTATTGTTACATTTTCTGGTTCATCTTAATGCTCTGATCGATGAAAATGTGCGAAAAGCGACTAATTGCAGTAACAGCAAGTCAAAATATGACTGAAGCACCCATTTGTTTACGCATAGTAATTCGTCAAAATTGTCGCTGGACTTGTTCTTCAACCACATACGCTCGTTTTGTTTATTTACGTATTGTTAAACAGTGGTAATTTACTCATCAGAAAATTACAAATTTGTGGAGTTTGCCACTTGCATGCATACTTCTCAATGTCTTTGATAGTTAAAGAGTTGTTGCTTTTTGTGTCGGTGTTAAATCTTTCGTACATTTTTAGACAATATTTTTAACTATAGTTGCCTAAAGTTGGACACAATTCGAAATGTTTATGGATGGCACTTGTCTCTCTAAGGTAGACGTACTATTTTGTCCTTATCTTAATTATGATTACATATGTCACCTTTATTTATATTTGTCGTATTAGACGGGTAAATATTACAATCATCCTACACTTTTCCACGTCTATTTATTGTGCCGAATAAAACATTATCATCTGTCATTAGGAATTGTGAGTTAAAGTGGTCTCTTCCGACATTGCAAATGATAATAATTAAGCGCACAATTTTGATGGACGTATTTGTTTTTAAATTCATATACAAGTGTCTTGTTGATGTACTCGTATATTTAAATTCACTCTTCATTTAAGGATAATTACAAAGATATTCGGAATGTGAATGTTTGCTATAGACCACATAATGAATTACTTCGAGCTAAATATGATTGTCAAGTGAGTAAAACAGTTAATAATGATAAGGATGTTTGTAGAAAATAATATTTATTATTATTTTATTATAATAGTTGTGTCTGAAATTTTATTTTGTATAAAGAAATAAATTGCATTTATGATAATTAGTAGCATTTAAGAAATTTATATATTTATTTATAATTTTGATATTTAAGTGCAATATAATATTTAAAATTAAATATATTAAAACCGTGTAAAAATTTATAATAAATGTGTGTTTATTTAGAATATTACAAATCAAGAGCGGTGGTACGGGCTAGGTTCAGGCATAGATGTGGATTGTCTGACTAGCCAAGTGCCTATAATACCTCCATGTAATGGCCATGTAATTTGATACAAACATCTAATCATTCGCTGCTAAAATTACAAGGGCGAAAGGGTGCATTTAGCCGCCCAATTAGGAAGTAACGGAGTCTGTTTATTGCTACCTGACTCTACAAAGCGTTGTCTTGCAAGAATAATTCTAATTTACACACCTACAGAACAGGCGTCGACTGTTGATAAGAATGTTTTTTATAGTCAATTTTCACACTGCCTTGTTAGGATTAACAAATCGGACATTGTCATATGCATGGGTGACGCTACAGCAAAAGTTGATTCGAACAACATGGGCTGGGAGTCTGTTATGGGTACACACGGTGTAGCTGATATGAACAATATTGGAGCAAATGTGCAGTAATTATAACCTTGTGATTGGTGATAATATATTTGCGCACAAAAGAATACACAAAGAAACTTGGATTTCACCGGATGGGCGTACCAGAAATCAAATACATCACATAACAATTAGTAAAAGATGAATAAATTCGCTGTTAGACGTTCGTAGCTTTAAAGGCGCGAATGTTTTTAGTGACCTCTACTTAATTACTGGAATAAAATTAAAACTTATGGCAGGCATAAGGAGATAACCTAGAACTGCGTAATGACGAAGAAAAACCACGCTTTGCAAGCGATTTGGCGAATCAACTGGCATGTGACGAGACTGAACACAGTCGCAGACGCATTGAGATAAGTTGGCGAAAATGTTTTGGATTTCATTAATTATGAAAGGAACTAATGGAAACTAATAATGCGAAGGAGAAACTTCAAGAGTGCGATTAATAACAGCAATGCAATAGACCAACAGAATTTATAGACACAATATAGTCAACTGGACAAAAAGGTTGGTAAAAGTTCACGGCGGGATAGGCATTTTTTACAAACATTACAACTCGGGCACAACTTACAAACTCAAATAATATGCGGAAGACTTACCGTCTGGTATGAAATCTAGGGATAGTTCGCTGGTTTCAAATGAGATTTAGCAAATGGAAAGATGGACTGTGGGCTACTGAATAAGAACGAAGTTCAGGTTGCTCAGTGTCCGGTTAACCAAAAACCAGCTACAAGACGATTTTAATATTCTGCTCCAAGTCGTGGTGAAATCATTTCCGCATTAAAACACACAGTGGACTTGGATGCCATTGTATCAGTCTGATGATATTCCAACCCGTATTCAAAAAGGGTTGATATTTGTCGCCGAAAACGAGTAACTTGAGTATTTGCGAGAACTGGCGTGTTATCACTTTGCAGAATACGATAAACAATGTTATAGCTATTATCGTGCACGACATGATCAGTTCAGTTTTGCAACCGGGTATTCGAAACGAACAGGCAGTTTTCAGGTCGGGTAGGTCTTGCACAGACCTTATCAAACATCAAATATTTGCAAAGTTTCTGGACAATTGATGGTGGTGCAGAAACATATGTAACATATGTAAACATATGTATAGTTGGCATGCTGAATATAGTCTGGCGGTCATTACAAATTTCAAAAAAGCATTTTTAAAACAATATGTTTATCGGTACTATTGTATGGCTACAAAACTTGGAAGGTCACAAATAACATCGTGTCACAAGTTTGCGTCCATATGTATGCCTCAATACACCTCATACACCGTCGGTGATATTGTAAAATACGCACATGACTGAAATCCGCAGGGTATTAGACGACCCGGTGCCCAAAAACAACGTGACAAAGAACCGTCATTAAGGAAGTTGGTACCAGTGAAAGAGAATGGAGTTGACGTGAAGGTGCTGGCCAGAAATCGTGATCTGCTGATATTCCAAGGAAAGATGGGATGATAATTGTCGAAAAAGGGGTAACTTGCTGCGAACTGGCATGTTATTCACCTGACTACTATAAAACAAGGTTATTGATATTATTGTTATAAAAGTGTGTTTTGGGAGGTTGCTATTTGTTATATACAACGTTGATTCTCTGATAAATAGCCTTGGCC
>JANSTX010004037.1:0-21247 GCA_027564355.1 Penthetria funebris
TCGTTTTAGCACGAGTTTTTTTCGATTTATTAGACTAATTTATGTATGAGAATATATCGAATATGTGTATTAAATGTAGTAGGCAGTTCTACGTATTTTACCGTTTACATAAAGTCTCTATCTCCAACCGTTTACGAGAAATTACAATTTTTATTTTTGATATAAATCGTTGGTACATTTCAAAGGTTTGTATACTTGTATCAGGACTTCATAATCTTCAGAATATCTATTTTATTTAAATTGCGAATGTCTTGGAAACGGTTGTAGATAGAGTTTTCGTGTCTGAGGGTGAAGTATGTAGAAATTCGTTGCGCATCTCTTGCCATTTAAAGCGATGTTGACATTCTCGTTTTAGTACGACTTTTTCGATTTTTCTGACTAATTTATGTATCAAAATGTCTGGCATATGTGTATTAATTGTAGTAGGTACTTCTACGTATTTCACCGTTTATACTATGTTTGTATCTCCAACCGTTTACGAGAAATTATAATTTTTATTTTTGATAAAAAAGGTTAGTACTAGAACATTTATTTTATTTAAATTGCGAATACCTCGAAAACGGTTATAGATGGGGTTTTCGTGTCTGAGGGTGAAATATATAGAAATTCGCTTCGCATCTTTTGCTATTTAAAGCGATGCAGTCCTCGCTTTAGTTCGAGTTTTTTCGTTTTATTAGACAAATTTACGTATCAAAATTTTGTGGCATATGTGTATTAAATGTAGTAGGCACTACTACGTATTTACCGTTTACACCATGTCTTTATGTCCAACCGTTTACGAGAAATTACAATTTTTATTTTTGATAAAAAACGTTGGTACATTTGAAAGGTTTGCGTATTTGTATTAGGACTTCATAGTCTTCAGAACATCTATTTTATTTAAAATGCGAATATCTCGGAAACGCTTATGGATAGAGGTTTCGTGTCTGAGGGTGAAATATGTAGAAATTCGTTGCGCATCTTATGCCATTTAAAGCGATGCTGACAGCCTCGTTTAAGCACGACTTTTTTCGTTTTTTCTGACTAATTTATGTATCAAAGTGTCTGACATATATGTATTAATTGTAGTAGGTACTTCTACGTATTTACCATTTACACTATGTCTGTATCTCCAACCGTTTACGAGAAATTACAATTTTTATTTTTGATAAAAAACGTTATTACATTGCAAAGGTTTATTCGATTTTATTTAAAGTGCGAATATCTCTGAAACGGTTATAGATGGAGTTTTCGTTTCTGAGGGTGAAATATGTAGAAATTCGTTGCGCATCTTTTGCTATTTAAATCGATGCTGACATCCTCGTTTTAGCACGAGTTTTTTCGTTTTATTAAACTAATTTATGTACCAGAATATCCGGCATATGTGTATTAAATGTAGTAGGCACTACTACGAATTTTACCCTTTACACCATGTATCTATCTCCAACCGTTTACTAGAAATTACAATTTTTATTTTTGATAAGAAACGTTGGCACATGTCAAAGGTTTGTGTATTTGTATCAGGACTTCATGATATTCAGAACATCTACTTTATTTAAAATGCGGATATCTCAGAAACGGTTATAGATAGATTTTTTGTGTCTGAGGGTGAAACATGTAGAAATTCGTTGCACATCTTTTGCCATTTAAAGCGAAGCCGACAACCTCGTTTTAGCATGACTTTTTTCGTTTTTTTTGACTAATTTATTTATTAAAATATCTGGCATATGTGTATTAAATGTAGTAGGCACTACTACGAATTTTACCGTTTACACCATGTATCTATCTCCAACCGTTTACGAGAATTACAATTTTTATTTTTGATGAAAAACGTTGGCACATTTCAAAGGTTTGTGTATTTGTATCAGGACTTCATAATCTTCATAACATCTATTTTATTTAAAGTACGAGTGTCTCGGAAACGGATATAGATAGAGTTTTCGTGTCTGAGAGTGAAACATGTAGAAATTCGTTACGCATATTTTGCCATTTAAAGCGATGCCGACATCCTCGTTTTAGCATGACTTCTTTCGGTTTGTGTATTTGTGTTGATGCGCAATGAATTTCTACAGATTTCACCCACATTCAAAAACACTCTATCTATAACCGTTGCCGAGATATTAGCATTTTAAATAACACAAATCTTTGAAATGTAACAACTTTCTTTATCAAAAATAAAAATTGATATTTTTCATAAACGATTTGAGACGTAGAAGTGCCTACTACATTTAATACACATATGCCAGATATTCTGATACATAAATTAGTCTTTGAAAATATAAAAACTCGTGCTACTATGAGGAGGTCAGCATCGCTTTAATTAGAAAAAGTTGCGCTTCGAATTTCTACATATTTCACCCCTTAGACACGAAAACTCTATCTACAACCGTTTCCGAGGTATTTGCATTTTGAATAAAAATGATCTTCTGAAGATTATGATAAATTATGATAAATGATTCGCAACGACTTTCAACATATTTTTCTCAAACATAAAATCTCTATAAATAATCGGTTCCAAGATATTTGCATTTTGTGTATCTTTTTTTCTATTAAATTGATTCCATAACTCTGAGTTTTCCAGTTTAGCTCAAACCTTGCAAAATATCATTGACCGGACACCTCAGAGCTCAAGATCCGACAATTTCCAGCTACCTTGTTTGTTATTGAATTGTTTTTTCAACCAGTCTACGAGCACGACATTAGCACCATCTTTTTAGTCTCTATCACACTTCTTTTGCTGACATATACCGTCTGGAGTATTCAAGTAACTTCAAATATGAACTCAAATAAGTGGATCATCTAGATTAATCAAGCTAACGCCTTCGGTAACTCGTTGTTGTTAAGATTCTAGTTTCTACACTATCGAAATTCTTTCATATTAATATGGAAACTTGTATTATACTTTTAGGTTCTTGTTTTAATATCCGTTTTCTTTTAATTGTAGTAGCACTATATCTTGTGTTTATAGATTATTAATACAAAATCATGAGATTTATCCATAATAGACTCAATATAAACATTTAAGTGGAATATTAATTAAAGTAAAAGTCACCAACAAACTTTAATTTCTCTGGAAAACAGAAATAATATTCATTTTCAATTTTACTTGTGACTTCCTTCCCTCTATTTTATTAAACATTTTCAATGTTGGTTTGTTTGCGAAATTAAAGGTAACTAAAAATAATGTCACATAAATGTCTAACAAATTATATGGTCATTTGTGGTAAGTGGAAACAACATTGATGGATTATTACAGTGATTACATTGTTGAATATTAATATTGGCAGTGAAATTAATGATGATGTTATAATGATTTAAAAGAATGTCAAATTTGAACAAAAAATCGCTTTAAACTCAAAGTTATTAAAATTGAATAAAAACCAACGATATATTTATATTGGATTATTAATGGTCTGGTATCTATCTCCAACCGTTTACGAGAATTACAATTTTTATTTTTGATGAAAAACGTTGGCACATTTCAAAGGTTTGTGTATTTGTATCAGGACTTCATAATCTTCATAACATCTATTTTATTTAAAGTACGAGTGTCTCGGAAACGGATATAGATAGAGTTTTCGTGTCTGAGAGTGAAACATGTAGAAATTCGTTACGCATATTTTGCCATTTAAAGCGATGCCGACATCCTCGTTTTAGCATGACTTCTTTCGGTTTGTGTATTTGTGTTGATGCGCAATGAATTTCTACAGATTTCACCCACATTCAAAAACACTCTATCTATAACCGTTGCCGAGATATTAGCATTTTAAATAACACAAATCTTTGAAATGTAACAACTTTCTTTATCAAAAATAAAAATTGATATTTTTCATAAACGATTTGAGACGTAGAAGTGCCTACTACATTTAATACACATATGCCAGATATTCTGATACATAAATTAGTCTTTGAAAATATAAAAACTCGTGCTACTATGAGGAGGTCAGCATCGCTTTAATTAGAAAAAGTTGCGCTTCGAATTTCTACATATTTCACCCCTTAGACACGAAAACTCTATCTACAACCGTTTCCGAGGTATTTGCATTTTGAATAAAAATGATCTTCTGAAGATTATGATAAATTATGATAAATGATTCGCAACGACTTTCAACATATTTTTCTCAAACATAAAATCTCTATAAATAATCGGTTCCAAGATATTTGCATTTTGTGTATCTTTTTTTCTATTAAATTGATTCCATAACTCTGAGTTTTCCAGTTTAGCTCAAACCTTGCAAAATATCATTGACCGGACACCTCAGAGCTCAAGATCCGACAATTTCCAGCTACCTTGTTTGTTATTGAATTGTTTTTTCAACCAGTCTACGAGCACGACATTAGCACCATCTTTTTAGTCTCTATCACACTTCTTTTGCTGACATATACCGTCTGGAGTATTCAAGTAACTTCAAATATGAACTCAAATAAGTGGATCATCTAGATTAATCAAGCTAACGCCTTCGGTAACTCGTTGTTGTTAAGATTCTAGTTTCTACACTATCGAAATTCTTTCATATTAATATGGAAACTTGTATTATACTTTTAGGTTCTTGTTTTAATATCCGTTTTCTTTTAATTGTAGTAGCACTATATCTTGTGTTTATAGATTATTAATACAAAATCATGAGATTTATCCATAATAGACTCAATATAAACATTTAAGTGGAATATTAATTAAAGTAAAAGTCACCAACAAACTTTAATTTCTCTGGAAAACAGAAATAATATTCATTTTCAATTTTACTTGTGACTTCCTTCCCTCTATTTTATTAAACATTTTCAATGTTGGTTTGTTTGCGAAATTAAAGGTAACTAAAAATAATGTCACATAAATGTCTAACAAATTATATGGTCATTTGTGGTAAGTGGAAACAACATTGATGGATTATTACAGTGATTACATTGTTGAATATTAATATTGGCAGTGAAATTAATGATGATGTTATAATGATTTAAAAGAATGTCAAATTTGAACAAAAAATCGCTTTAAACTCAAAGTTATTAAAATTGAATAAAAACCAACGATATATTTATATTGGATTATTAATGGTCTGGTTTCATAGATTTCAATGATTCAATTAAGGAATGAAAAATTTTAAGTGATCATTATTGGCAGGTTTAATAACTTTGACTATGGCTTCTATGATAATTACACATAATTAAATTGATTTGAATTTTATTAAACTGATTTCATTTATCTATTTTTTGAAATATTGATTTTGGGTAAAACTAATGCAGTTAAGTTCACTTAAGGTAGTGAAATTATACAACTATTCTGGTACAAATCAAATTTATATGCGTATAAATAGACACGATACGGCGACAAATTAACCACATTATTAACTAGTCTGGTAAGAATCAGATTTTAAATCCACAATATTAGCTAGTTTGTCAATATTTGTAGAAAACATTTGACAGCACCTTCGTCTTTCCCTTGGATAGTAACTACATCCAGTTTTTAAATAATTATTCATATGTAACACTGTTGCAAAGTTATGATTTCCTGGTGGGGGTATTAAAAATTTTGCTAAGGCTTATTTTGAAAATCTATATCCGGACAGCATAACTACACCAGCATCTATAGTTTTTAAACAATATTTAAAATATCTCACGGACGGTTATATGTATAGACTCGGTACTACGGCGAAAAATAAACTACATGAATAGCGAGTCTAGTAAAAATTAGATTTGGTATCTACAACATTAACCATCTTGGCAAAACTTGTAAGAAACATAAGCACGCACTTCAATACGTGATCTCTCCCTTTAATCACAAATTTATTCATGTTTTTAAATAAATATTCATATGAGATACAGTCTTAATGTTATGAATTCCTGGTTGAAATATTAAAAATTAACTAAATCGTGTTAATTTAGTTTGCTAATTTTAAAAGTCTATTTAGGAGAGGTTTTCCGTATTTTCTGGCCAATTTAAAAGATAGAAAGTTGGTGAAATAACAAAGTTATACGGAATTGATGAGAAACCAGGAAAGTTATATATGTAAATTAATTATCCTTCACACTATTGTAATATTCGTTCGTAATCCTACTTGCACTTTGTATTATCACTTAAAAATCTCAGTATTTGATTGAAATATAAATTTGCATCAAATTGATTTTAATCTGTTGTTTCATTATCTGTACCTCTTTTTTCTTCCAGGAATATTTAATAAACAACCTTTTTCTTATATTTATTCTATTTATTTTCTTTTATCGTTTCATAGTTGAAACCATATTCATCCATCTAAAAAAAAAAAAAAAAAACAAAATAAGGGTAAAAAGCCATAATGGTTTGTTTTACCCTTATTTTGAAATGGTAAAATGGCATGCGATGAACCGGAAATCGATCTTGTTTAACAGCATTTTAGGGTCATACAATGTTAAATAGTTTTGAAGTGGCTATATGGTTTATTGAAATGAAGATGAGTTGAATTGTATAATGAATTTTATACTTTAGTTAAATTAGGTAAACATTTTATTTCAATGTAAATTTATGATTCATAAATACATGTCTACTTAAATTTGGGCATTAGTGATTTTCATATAGTAATTACAAAATCAACAATCTATAAAATAACAAGAGAATACAGTCTGGTTTTCGTTAGAAATATGGTCGTATACTATCAGGTGATGCAATCAAAAATTTTGCCATTTTACCAGATCAATTTCTAGATTTCAAGCTCAAAATAAGTACCACAATTGGCTTAAGCCTCTAGGTTCTGCATGAAGTGGTCACTAAAGTCTACGTTACTTAATTAATATTTTCCTTCATGCTACCATAGAAAGACGATTACAATATAAATATCAATCTGTCTCATAAAAGGGAATGCAAAATTGATTTGATAGAAATACAATGGCATACGATGCTTGATGTGAATTGCTTTGTTATATAAAATCTCTGACCAAGAAATTTATTTACCGAAAAGTTCACTATCAACATTATCAGTATTCAACATGAATGAAAATGGTGCCACCACAATATTAACAATATTCATTATCAGTCAGCGATCCATCATAAGCAATATAGTATTTCCATGGAAAAAGTAAAGTTATTTGAATTATTGATCACATGCCTACATTGCATCTAAGTGGTGATCATATAGAGATCATAATTGATAACAATTTAATAACGACTAAAACTGAAATGGGTATGAATTGCAGTTTGGCGGTCAATTAGAACACAATTTCAATTTCACTAATCTGGTCAATTATGTGACTGTAACTGACTTTAAAGAAACGAGTAATACTAGTTAAATGATAAAAATTAGCCTATTATAACCAAATATTCATTGATAGAGAATTCTACCATTAGCGTTATCAACGTTATTTTGCCAAATCGAATGATTTGGGTTGAAATCACTATCGATTAACAATTTGGCGCAAAATTCCGCAGCAATAATGACCTTTAAATAGACGACATTAATGCTCGAGCTAGTTAAATATGCGGAAATGAATAGCACCCTTCTTCCAATCTCGAACATTAATAAGACGTCAAATTCAGTCTATGTCGAAATTTAATATGTCTTGTATCAAATACGTTTCTATTGTGAGTATTGCAGTATTGCATTTATTAGAGTCATTTAGACGACTATCGAGACTTTCATCTTTGTTAACGTTAATGAACATACACACACTTTTTGAGAGTGAAGAAATAAAAACCAAATATATTCAAGTATTTAGGTTAATCTTTGAATATTGATGGAGTTGTGATTAGAATATAAATTTACAACGAAATACTTATTTGCCTTTGATACAGGATAATGTTGATGAGTTTTTTTCCATTATAACGTGGCAGTAAATGAAATACTTATTTACTTAGTTATGCGGGCCTACAACCTACAATTGGTTTTAGCCTCCAGTAACAGCAGCCTTCTCCAATCGGATCAATTCACCGCCAGCCGGAAACCCCTAGGATCCGAAGGTTGTCCCTATCTATGTCATCCCTCCATCTAACCTGCGGTCTACCAACACTCCTCCATCCCTCAGGCTTACCATCCAACACCCTTGACGGTAAACGACCGATTTTGACGTGTTGAACAATGTCTGGGTGTGAATATAGCTGTTGTAATTCGCAAGCGTATCGCCTACGCCAACGTCTATTATCCCTCATCGGACCATAGACGATACGTAGTATTTTGCTTTCAAAACTCCTTAAACGTTGTTCATTCACTTGGGCCATGTACTACGATTCCGAACTATATGTAACAATTGGTCGTACTAGCGTCTGATAAAGCTTGACTTTTAGTTTCCTGCTTAATGTCTTCGAAAAGAACATTTTTCGTAAACCATAAAACTATTTGTTTTCTGAAGCAATCCGAGATTGAACTTCATCGCTTATATCAATGTTGTTATTAATCTGGCTGCCAAGATAGGAAATCCTATCAACGGTTTCAAATTGGTTTTGGCCAATTGTTACATTTGGATGTTGTGCCATAAAAACGCTGTTTCGTGTCGTGATCATATATTTAATCTCATTCACTTTTGATCCCATTTTCGAAGCCGCACGTTCTAGCAACACAAACGCCTCTTTAACGGCACCCATATTTCTACCCACCACATCAATGCCATCAGCACAACCAAGTAATTGCGTCGATGACGTAAAAATTGTGTTGTGCCAGTGTTAATGGCAGTCCCCCTGATGCACTTTGTAATATTGAAAAATAATGCCGTCAAAAGATCACCCTGCCGAACTCCGTCAATGGTTTCAAATGCATCAGATTTGAGACCCATTAATTGTACCTGGGATGTAACCTATGACAGTGTTAATTTTGACATAGCTATCAATTTTTCTGGAAAACCGAATTCTTCCATCCTACGCCACAATTTTTCCGAGTAACACTGTCGCATGCAGCCCTAAAATCAACAAGCAAATGGTGCGTTGAATTCCCTACACTTTTCCTTAATCTGTCGAATAACGAACAGCTGATCAGTTGTAAAAGGCGTTGATACAATATATAAGAGAATACCTTATATGTTGTATTTATTAATTAAATTCCCCTATAGTTAGCACAATCCATTGTATCCCCCTTCTTGTAAATTGGTATTATTACAGCACGCTTCTATTCTTCTTGCATAAGCTCGTTTTTTCAAACATACACCACTAGCTCATGTATACAACCCCACAACGCTTCCCCACCATATTTTAAAAGTTCGCCAGACACGCCGTCAGAACCCGCAGCCTTACCATTCCTAAGCTTCAGAATGGCTTCCCTGGTTTCCTCATATGATGGTTCCACAATTAATGGTTGCGCAGTTTGGTACGGACATTCGGTGTTTTCATCAATGCCATTTGAAATAGCCATTGTAAACAATTCTTTAAAATACTCCACCTATCTTGAAATGCATCTTTCTTCATCTGCCAATATCTCTCCGTTTGTGTCTTTACATAGAAGAGACTGTTGTTTAAAAAAACACGTTGCGGCCCTTATTCTCTTGTACAACCCTCTATTAACATTAATGTTGTTCAGGTTGTCCATATCACATAAAATGTATTGCTCATAAAGCATTTTCTTGTGTCTGAACATTTTGCGTTCTATGGATCGCTTGTTTTTGTTGTCATCTATGGTGGTTCGCGTGTCGCGCTTAATGTATTTTGCAAGTGCCTCATTCTTTTCTTGATGAGCCAATTTACATCCATTATCGAACCATCCATTTCTGACTACCCTAGGCCTCCATTTTATTACTTCTACTGCCGCCGCTTCTATACAATTACGCAGTCGATTCCACTTGTACTCGCATGTTATTGTTTGCTCCTCCACATCTGTTTGAACTAAAAACTCTGCCACTTTGTCTTCATACTGTTGTCATAACGTTGTCAAATTTGAGTCTGTCCAAATAGAACTTTCTCGTAGTGACAACTTGGTTGCGCGCGCTAATTCGATATCTGAACAAAACTCTTACGAGAAAATGATCAGAATCGATATTAGGTCCCCTGTAGCATTCATTATGTTGGATGCATGGCGGCCGTCAATAAGTACGTGATCTATTTGGTTTGTTGTTCTACCATCTGGTGAACACTATGTCCCCTTGTGTATGTCTTTATGTGGAAAACATGTGCTGGCCACTATCATATTGTTCGACATTGTGAAATCAACTAAATGTTCTCCATTGTTGTTGCACTGTTCATGAAAGCTATGCTCACCATTTGTTGGCCGGTATACGGACTTTCTACCCACCTGTGCATTAAAATCTCCGAACACAATTTTAATATCACATCTGGGCGCCTGATTGTAAACCCTAGATAATTTTTCGTAAAACATTTCCTTTGTTTCTGCATCTTTAACTTCCGTTGGTGCATGAACGTTTATTAAGGTTAAGTTGAAAAACTTTCCCCTTATTCGTATTGTGCACATTCGTTAATCAATTGGATTGAATCCCATGACCACTTGTCTTGCTTTACCTATGACAATAAAGCCGATGCCGAATAACCCTGTTTTATTTCTACCACTAGAGTAGAATTTTTACTGGATAAGATGTTTTTTCCAGGCCACCGCGTCTCCTGGACCGCTGTTATGTCCAGTTTAACCCTTTTTAAACAATCGGTCAATGTTTTCAATTCACCTGGTCGCAGTATCGTTCTTACATTCCAGGATACCAATTTTAAATCATAGCCCTTTTTCCGTTGCTCGAGTCATTGCCGTTTTTCTTGTCCAATCCGAGGCACACTATTGCTAGTTTCATAATTAATATGTTTTTACGGTGTCGGTAATTAACCGTACGACAAACCGCTTGGGATGCGCACTTACAATTTTGACCTGATTAGTTCGGCTGAACCTCTCAGTTACCATCGGCCACCACGTGGAGGTAAAGTGAGCACTTGATCAGGAACTCAACAGTTGCAACACCCTATTGATCTCAATTCAGACTGACAAATAAAATACCAGGATTGATAAAATTGCAATTCTCACTCAATGTTCTTTTTCTTTTATTTAATTTGAATTTCAATTTTTTGTATTTATTACAGCCATGATAATTAGCAGCGTATTCTTCACCGCAGTAAACGCACTTGGTTAAGATCGTAATTTGTGCTACGATCGTGACTATCGATTCATCTAACGCATCAATATTCAATGTTACAGTTAGATATTCAGCATGATGTAAATATTTATGTCGATATTTTTTGATATAGAGTGATGAGCCTCCTTGCATCGGAGACAGATTTTATGATATCAAGGATGCCATCAACTTTAGTGTGTAATTAAGATCTAGTCCTCTAGATCTGTATGAAGAAGAATCTCACTAATTTATCATATTAGCGTTCTATGTACTAAGATATGATGTAAAGTGTTGAGATAAGACAATTTATAATAATACAGATCATATTTATTATTATGCTTTGTAAATCTTGATTGATTGCGACTGTCAAAATTCATTTTAGTATTTTTGTAGTACTCCCAATGCTATTATACTGACATGTTTAAATAAAATTTCCATATCGCCAAACCTTTTATCCCAATTACTGTCATCAAGAGATTCATTGTTAATTATATTAAGTGTAATTTTTGATCCTTTACAATTTCTCCATAACATACACATATAATATATACGACGAGTATAATATTAATTAGACAATTTAAATAATTGATTTTCATAATATATCCTTAACCATGAAGATGTTATCCGCAATATTGTAAGTAACCAACCCCATCATAATGTGTATTAGCAGTTAGAAGTTGTGTTTTGAGTGGTAAAATATTATTATATTGAATTGTCCGTTTTTGTCATGCGGTCAAAGTTAACTTCATCATTTGAATTTCAAATTCAAGTACGGTAAAATTTATCGAAATACAGTCCAATATGAATGGGTTAAAAAGGTTAGCTAGCATTTCTCAATTCTGTTATACCTAAATATATGGGTAAAGTAAAAGCAAGTAAAGCTGAATGATTGTCTTATTGAATTTTATATATTATTCAAGTTTTTCGATAGATGATGATAAATAATAATCTTAAAACATACTCGTATACATACGGGTAGGATAGGGTATATGTTTTTATATAGTACTATAACTAAGGGTGGTTTTTAAAGTACGTGCACTTGATTTTAATCCATAAATGCTGTTGGTTAGACTTGGAATAAAATGATTTTAAGTTCTTTATTTATTCATGAAAGTATTAGTCCCGTGAATAGAATTTAATATTAAAAAACGATCGATTGATTTCTTTATTTCATTTGTGTGTCGATTGAATACTAGACAAAAAATTTTTTGTTGTTGATGTTATGCTTCCTATTTTTTTTTTTTTTTTTTTTTTTTTTTTTTTGGGTTCATTTTTAAACATTGTACCCATTTTTTCGTTCGTTTATAATCGACGGGGGTTTTTTTTTTTTTTGCTTAAATTCATTTACAATGGGTAAAAAATCATTGGAAGACTGGAACAATGAAGTTTTGGAAAACTCGTATGATACATTCAACCTTTTATGCAATAAATTTATATGTTTTTTACGCTTTATGCATAATACGAGTATACGAGAACATAATTAACAATATATTGTTTTAAAGATTTATTGCAACTATAAAAATTTATACCCTTATCGAGTCAGTACATGAAACCGATATCATTCATATTTTAATAGTATATTAAATCAGAAAAAAAAAACAAAACGATATAATCATCGTCGAGTTCAAAATAAAATAAAATTAAAATTTCTCCAG
Organism: Penthetria funebris; assembly: GCA_027564355.1. Lineage (NCBI taxonomy): Eukaryota > Metazoa > Arthropoda > Insecta > Diptera > Pleciidae > Penthetria > Penthetria funebris. The sequence continues at coordinate 12,630 of JANSTX010004037.1, forward strand.
AAAATCGCTTAATTTCTGACTAAAACGGGTACATTCAAACAAACGTATCAGCACACCAAAGGTCACTTACGAAGAGAACCCTAATAATTGAATTCATCATCATGATCTAAACTTTTATCCGTCAAGAGCGCATAGGGTGGCATTACAACAGGAAAATATAGGATCAATCATAATTATCCAGTTATACATTTATATTTCAGTAGAGTTGTGCATATAAATCCCCAGCTACCTAATTTGTGTTGTTGAGTTGTTTTTTCAACCACTCGACAAACACGATATTAACACCATCTTTTTAACTTTGATCACACACTAATACTGACATATAACGTGATCGAGTTTCGAAAGATGTAAAGATTTTTTGAGTAACTTCGATGATAGACGGCCACTTCATTTGTCTCATTCTTGAATTTGATACTATTGATTGTCTAAAATGGCAATACGATATTTGGCTAAAATATACCACTAATTGCCCAGATTAGTGACTGTATATGTTCTATAAGAGATGTCCCCAAGACAAAAAGCGTATTGGCATTTCTTGTGCAAATGCACCGTTTACCCTTTTGGCAGACCATCAGCAAAATGTCGATAACTACAAAAGTTGAATTCAGAAAGAAGAAAAATAATATGCAGAATATGTGCACTCTTGATTGTTGATAAATTTTATGGGTTGATAGATATGTTTTTTTTATGAAAATTTGAATTCCTAAGTTTGTGGTCGCCTGATTTGTGATTTGTTTGGATTTTGGGATGTTTTGTTAGGACCTGTAATTGTTCCCTTTTCTTTGAATAATTGATACGTAATGCAATGTACAATTTAATATGAAAGGCGACACACTATTTTATATATATATATATATATTGTTTCAAGTACCAGGGCCTGCTTTATATTTAGTACTCATTCGACTAGAAAAATGTATAAGGTGCTTGAATAAACCAGAAGCTTCGAGAAAGTTCAAGGGGTATACAAAAATTTGATATAAATAGGGGCATTATGAACAGGAGAAGCCAGTTGAAAATATAGCTTAGTAAAATACACATCGAGATATTGACATTTTACTTCTAGTGAATTATAAGTAATAGAAAAAAAAAACATTTTGCATAGTAAAATTGTATTGTATTTTCCAATAGAATAAAATAAATTTTTTGTTAAAGTGCAAGTGAATATTTTATAAAATGATTTTAATTTGATATTAGCAATCCTAACTTAAAATTCAATTTTAAAACTTTTATTACAATGACCGGGCTTGACAAGTATGACTTTAAATTACAAACAAATGTTTATCAATCATATTTTATGTCTACGTAAAATACTGAAATGAAAAATAGTTTGTATATTCTGCTCGCCTGTTACACATTTTAGATGTATTTTGAGTATTTTCTTAGACGTGAAATTGTGTTTAAATTTTACTTTTATTGAATTATGAATGCCTAAGACACAGGCCGATTTTTGATAAAATGCGACATATTTTTCGTTGACACATATACACATATTTGTACATAAAATAGTTATGTTTTGTGTACAGTTCACAACTATGCGAGCCTGGTAAGTGTATTGATTGTTAAATAATGTTTATAGGTTTTAGAGGTTATAAAATTTTGATTTCTATGTTTATGTGCACCTGATACGTGATTGTGAATTTTATGATATTTGAATGAAATCCTAGCGCAAAATACAGTTTTTGATAACAGGCGATATAGTTTTCATTGACACACACATAAATATTCGTACCTTCAACTGTTTTGCTTTGTTTTTAGTTTTATGCGAACCTGATAGATGAATTGATTGTTAAATAAATTTTATGGGTGTGAAAATTTTAATTTTTATGTTTATGTTTGCCTGATGCATGATAATGGGTTTTGGGATATTTTATCAGGAACTGAGAGTCATTATAGTACGTAAATACAATAAAATGCTTTAAAAATCATAAGATATTTTCACAGTATCAGATTTACAGAGAACTATAGAATGGTGACTGCAAACCGCTCAGGAATTTTGGTCTATGGTTTACATATGGAGTGATGCCTTTTCCGTAGAATTGTTATATTCAACATGAGGATTTTAATGTACGCGTTTACGCTCACAAGCAGTTGATATAAAAAGACAGAAGATCAGCTTATTCGGTACATGCTATTTTATATGCTATTTTCTACCTGAGTTATAAATATGTAGGAATAATATTGTGTTATATTTATTTATGTTAGAATATACATCTTTATGCTTTATCTGTGGTATGGTGACTTTCTTTAAAGGAGGACATAGTAAATATTGTGATATTATGCATACATACACGAGTAATATAGTATTCTACTAAGTAATTCTAACCTTTAATGTATGATTTAATTTTTGATCTAATTATTTTTATAATTCCCTTATAAGAATTTTCTGAACCTGACTGAAATCATACAAAAACATGAAATTTTCCAATTTAATTAACAAATTAATTGTGAATTCATAGAAATTAATCAAACTTTACAGCATAAATTATTCTAAAATTGGTACCTTTATGTTTCATAGTACTCGTACTGTATATTTATATTCGACTTCTTGATATAAGTCCTTGTATTTATACATTATGTAATATTAAGGATATCAATAAAAGTCTATTGTTTTACAAGCCAAAATATAATAAATTATTCGTTAATAAATTTTCTCATTCATTATTCAATTATTTCTCAATCATGTCGAGAAAGTTTGAAAATAAAATTACGAGTACGAGTGTGTATACCTCCTTTTACAGGATAAAACTTCATTTTCACATCAATTTTATTTTGTGCCTTGTGATTTGGATAGATTAGACAATGTAACGTGAAATAATGGAAAGGATGTATACCAAGGATAAAATAATTCACACACATTATATATACTCGTATATATACGAGTATGTATGCACTGGTATATGAGAATATTCACTGTATTCTTGATGGCAGTATTTATATATTCTTCATTTGTTCGAACAAACCCTTGCATAAACTTTAAATGATGTAGAAGTTATCCAAGTTCAATTACATAAATTAATAATTCGACATGACATTCTGTTAGAAAGAAAGTAATACTTTCGTGACCAAAGAAACTTTGCTGTGGTTTGGCTACCAAGTTTTCCAAATTGTATAATTTACTATTTCTCATTCATGGTAAAGGAAGAAATTCTACATTATGTTCATGTACGTCCTGATTATTCCTAAAAATTTTACAAATTTATTATCAAAATGTAAATGTGTACATTTAATTGTAATATAAGATTGTATAAGTTCAAAATTCTTTAAATACGTTTAAGTTTCACAGAGATCTACCAGTTTCCACAAATTTTTGTTTGATATTATATTTGGCCATAAATTTATAATTGTAGCTGTAGTATGCTTTGGTGACGAATAGAGTGACCGACTATCATCGAGATTACTCAACCAATTTTTACTTCCACGCGGTATATGTCAGTAATGACGTGTGATCGAGGCTAAAATGATGGTGCTAATGTTGTGTTTGTAGTCGTTAATTTAATAACAAACTAGGTAGCTGAAGATTCATACACCACTCTATTTGGTAGTTCAGTAATGATTATGGCTGATTTCACCTCACATTGACCGAATATTGCAAATAACCTATAGTTCTTCGAATACAGCTCATGATTGTGTGTTGAAGACTAAACTTAAGTTTAGATCCATGTAAATTATTTAAAGAAATTGTTTCGCCTGACATACTAGTAATCTATACATCTTTTCGATGTCGGTGGCACGGTATATTCTATGTATATCAAATGAAAATCTTTAATTTCAGAGCTGCTTTCCCTAGATTCGCCATTCATTATTCTATTTAGATTTTAGATTCCAAATCTACCACCCCCCCTCCCCCTCCAACCGATTCGAGACTATAGTAAAAAAAAAATGAAAGAACTCTAAACTCTAAAGTGCTTAGATTAATTGAAACATAATTGAGATCTAAAATTTTAACTAAACTATGGTAAGAATGTAAGAATGATAAGATTGAAATTGCTTAGAGTGATCAAAGGAGTAATTGTTTCATGAACAAATTACTGATTCGCAATCTTATCCTTCATCTTAACCTTTACACTACATATGGTTTCATAGGGCAATATTTACAATATTAAAGTGAAGGTTTATGTCTGCAAAATCATCAACCGAAACAATTATTAATTGATATTTATGAAAGGAATATTTAGAATTAAATATTGTTGATCGGTTTAACATCCGGGTCTGAATAATTTTGCTAAGTGCAGCCGTATTTAAATACCCGGTTACGTAGTTTATCGTTAACCCATTTTGACACTTTAATTTCCCGTAACAAAACATGAAGGAATATTTAATATTGGTTAACTTTGTTGATCAATTCAGTAGTTACCCAATCTTATTAATATTATTTAATATAATTCAATAATTCCCAATGTGATAAAAAACTCCTACATTTAAAATTCAACTAGGCCACATGAATGGCACAACGGTGTTATTACAATTAAAAATATATAAAAAAAATGGTGACATAACAATATGTTAGGACCTATTAACGTTTGGTCCAATAAGCTATTTACAAATCTTATTACAAAAACACATAAACATATTTGATTTTTATTCATAAAGAAACATAGACAAAATGCCTATATTTTCTTATAATACTTATAGATATAATCAATTAATACAGGATTTATTTAACAAAGCAATAGATAAAATTAAACTAGAAAGAGGAATTAGAAAGGATAATACTATTTACTGTTACTTGAGAATATATATTCAAGCATCCTGTTTGGAGTACAAAGGGTTTGAATATTAAAGCAGAAAATCTTTTTGCGATCTGCAGAAGAATTTTTTGTATTTGCAATCATCAATGAATTAGGGAAATCATAGAATGGAAATCTCGTAACTGATGGAGGAATTGTGGATTGCTCGGCAGCCATTTAACCCATAAAAAAGATATTCAAAATCTAAAAATAACTGGACATAAAGTGTATAAAATAAGTACAGATGTAAAGGGTTCTAAGAGGTGTATGCATTGCACTGTACTTAAAAGAGCTGAAGTAAATGATAATGATGATGATCTAATATATACGCATATATATACTGTTACAAAACTATATGCATTCCACCATGATCGAGACAAGTGTAGACATTTGTGGAAATAAAACTGTTGAGAAAACACCAGAATGTTCTCAATATAGGTATTACTCCATTGTACAAGTGGCGGCATTGTAGCTAACGAAATATGATATTCAGTAAAGTTTCACTAAAGAATTTGCACTACGAGAAAATAAGATTCAAATAATAGTTTGTTGTTGTAATTTGTGATTTTCGGTTATATTGAATAAATTAAATTGGTATTATATTGCAAGTGATGTATAAAGAAGAGTCATTAAATTAATAGAATAATTATCTTTGCAGTTTTTATAACATTGGTGTCAGGTGTGGGGTTGCTCTTGGCTCTTTATTTATTATTTTCGATGTTTTGGTAATAGATGGCGTCTTGCAGATATTATGTGTAGAAAATGTAATCGTAGTGTAATATAATTTCTCTTGGTGGCGTGCAGATAGTTGTGTAACAATATTATATTATAAGTGATATTTTTAAAATATAGCCTTTTCGTTACGAATATCTCCTAATATAATAATTGAAAAAATGTATTCTAAAAGGAGAAATTTACTTTACTATTCAGGAGTGATATAATAGGAATACGGAAGTCAAACAACATCCTTATGATTTTTAGAATTGAATTGATAAAATTAATTTATTTTATTTTAACATTTAGACCCATATAAGTCGTAATTGAAGCTATTTAGTAGTAGTTTATTGACAACCTCATTGAAAAATGACAATCAGTATCTATATATTTTGATTTGAATTTTGTTTAAGGATGATTATTGAGAATCATTGGTAATTCAATCGTGAAACCTCTATTTCAATTTATTGTTGATGAATTGATCAAACTAATTAATACAAGTAATTACACAATTGGTTGATTAGTTCAATAGCATTATTTTGACCAGCATGTAAATAAATGTATGTCTAATGGCTCGTTAAGTTTAGCAATTTGAATTTTCTCAAACTCAATAATAGAATTAAATGCTTTTAAATACACTAAATGAATTAGCATTAAATTATGAAATAAATTACAAATTAATTACATGATGAATTCGAAGCATTGGGTAAATTAATTCATGCATCCAATATTTTGATTAACTTTATTATGTTTACAAAATATAATTAATGTATTGATTTTGCCATCAAAGAACATTATAAATTTCAATTGACTATGAAATATAAATTACAGTTTGATAGATAATTAATTAGTGGAGGGCGTTTTTATTTGGTCGCATGTTTATAAAACATACACAAATTTTCTGTGATACAATTTCAAATTAATTTTTAATTAAAACTACGAATTTGAAAAATTTATATGCTATGCTAAATCAAGAACTTATAATTAGCTGCTACAAGTATTTTAGATTTTTTTAAATTATACCATCATTTTTTGAATTCAAAATCAGTGGCGAACAATAAAATGGAATATTTTTGTATAAATTCTGTGAATTCTATGCGATTAATATCCAACTGCTCGTATATACTAAACAAGAAACAACCCTCTTTCAAATAATAATAATCACGTTATGTTTTGATTTCCAACAAATTAGCTATGAATTCAAGCACGCAATGATTAATTTATTGTCGATGATGTTTATCGATAAGAATTTTCGTTACATATTCAGAGGGTTTTGAACTAGAAAATGATATAATTATTTCAATAGTTTGATTGATAAGGTGTGGTATATATAGGGTTCGTTTGTGTGTTTCACATGTTTTATTATTTTACAATATCTAGTGTTTATATGAGAAATATACTACCTGTAATTATTTGTTAATCATTGAAAGAAAATTGGGCTATATACTTATATAATATTATTCGGTTTTCGTACTTGACTCATCGCACATATGGTGACAAAGTTAATGATCGTCGTTAGTCTTCTCATCCTTTTCTTCTTCTTTCGTTAGGTCATAGACCTGTGTTTTACTAACAATTTAGTTTTGAGATGCGAATGTCCAACCTTCTCGTCATCTGTTCGGAGGCCTGCCTTTAAATCGTATTCCACCTGTGTGTTGTTTCATTGCAATATTTGCGATTCTATTATCTGGCATTCTTTTAACATGGTCTCCAAATAACGCCGTCTGGTTCCTGTCCATGTCCATCTCTTGAATTTCACATTCATCTCGGATATCATCACTTTTGAATCTGTTTTTGAGTAAATGACCGGTGATAGCACGTAAGATCTTCATTTCTGTTGTCGTCATAACTGCTTTAGTTCTGGTCGTATCACTGCGGGCTTCCAATGGATATGTTAAAATGAACTTTACGGATGTTTTATAAATTCGTACTTTATTTTCTAGCAACATGAACTTGTTTCTGCAAATGACGTCACGAAGACATTCAGATAATGATGCAGCCTAGTTGGTTTGATAGCGGAATTCTGTAATAACATCTGGTTGCCAATTGTTTCTATAAAAAATCCCAGTTATGTTATTACATCAATATATATTTATTACATCCATATATATATATATATATAGAAAAATGAAAACCCAATTTACCTAACTCATTTTCTATTATTAAATATTTAATTATCGAGTTTGAAACAAACCAAACCCTGTAATACCTCCCGACGCCAGAAAATATAGAAAATTACAAACAATAATTTTAAAAGTAAAATTCAATTGTCTTTCAGATTTCATTAGGTCTATTTTAAATTTCCAAAAAATTCAATACGTCAAGATTATTTTTAATTGATTTGCACAGTTCAAAAATTTAAAAATGACGTTTCAAAAATTCTCACAAATCTAATTGCTTCTCGATTGTGCATAGTCTATTGTAAATTTCCAATTGGTCTACATTATTTTCAATTGATTTGAAAATTTTAAAACATTTAAAATCACGTTTTCAAATTCTCACAAATCTAATTGGTTCTCGATTGTGCATAGACTATTGTAAATTTCCAATTGGTCTACATTATTTTCAATTGATTTGAAAATTTTAAAACATTTAAAATGGCATTTTATTTAACAAATTTTTTACTTCCTAAATTGCTGGTCGCCTCGTAGACCGTAAGAATAATTGCATTTTTGATTAAAAAATAATTTTAGAAATTTATTTTCATTTTTATTTTATGCATTTAAGTTTTTTTTATTATTTACAAATCTGTACTGTACAGTTCGTTCGTTTCAATAATTATGTAATTCCAGATGAATTGAATATTTGGGTGCATCTATCGAATATATGATATGTTAAATTAAGTGGCATTTTAAAAATAGGGTCTTAAACTATCTTTGGTGCCATTTGACAGCTGAGGCTTTCAACAGACCTTGTTCATTGATAATAAAAGGTAAGTAGATGTAGGACTTGATAAATAGGTTTTATAAAATTTAAACTCAAATCTTTCTTTAGTTTTAAAACATATTTTATAAATTAACATTTATATCTTTTTTTTTAATTTACCAATAAATACATTTTTTTAAATACTTCTTCTTCTTCTTCTTCTTCCTTCTTCTTCCTTCTTCTTCCTTGCCTTTTTCCTTATTCAGGGTCGGCCCTCCTACTTCTCAATCTATTTCTCCACAAGTTTCTGTC
>JANSTX010004048.1:0-19280 GCA_027564355.1 Penthetria funebris
AAATAGTTCTCAATGGGATTCGAACTCAGGTGTACTGTCATACTAAACTAGTTCTTTCCCACTTTGCTACCACGACCGATTAAAGGTTTAAGATTTTGGGTTAGGGTACATAGTATTTTCAACGTTGTGTTCAGGCGAAAGTTTGAGTTAATGCAAGCTAAAAGCCTTTTCACTATATATAACCCTAATTGGGGACTCACATTATTATATGTGAATATTGTCTCCAAGTAATGCATTGTACAAATAAACGGTAAACGATATCCTGTGACACAATTGTAATCCAAATTTGCAGGACTTGAATAAAATTGTACAAGTAGAGAGAATTAAATGTGAAACACAATTCCAAAAATGTACATTTCATTGTCGATTAATGAAAATCAGTGAAGTTTTTGAATATTTTTAAAATTAATTGCATTGAGAACTGGTATGAAACACAAAGTATCTTTCTTATAATACGAATATTTTATTTATTTATTTTTATTTATTCTCATTTTATATAATTTGTATGAACCATGCTATTAGAGGTCATTAAGATCCCTTTTTGACCATTTTCTAACATTAAATTTAAAACTTTTGATGCTACCCGCATTTCCTAAATATATTTCAATAATTATTCTCAATGACATACCGGTCGGAAAATAATTATTATTATGTTATATGTATATTTATTTGACTTTAAGAATAAATACAATATTTTTTACTGAATTGTTTAAAATAAATATGCTGCTATATATATTCATCCATTGAGGGTGGTTACCGTAAAAAAAATTCATTGATGTATCTTTTAAAATTATCTTTTTGAATGAATCTTGTGCCTAATTACTATTGTCTTTTTCCAAGTATGATATAATAATCGGAGTTCATTGAAGATGAAAAATTGTGTGAGCCTAATATTAGATATAGTTTGACAGTATATGCAATAATGGTACAATATACGCAGTGAAGATTAATCGTGGTTGGTTATAACTACGTATAATTTGAAAACATATTCAGGATTTTAATATTATATAGAAGGATAATATGATAAATTCATCATTATATTGAATTGAATTAGCACTATTTGTTTAGTTTGACTGTAAAAAGTCATCAATATCTGCTGCGTAAATGTGTAAATCTGAAGTATGTTTACACATTTAACACTTTACTTGAATATTGGTGGGATTATACGATCTAGATATCAACTTGCAGTCGCTTTTGAAACAAATAAACTGCTGTGATCCAAATGTCATGGTTTTACAGAAGACATAAATGTTTAAGGTAATTAAATGGACATAGTTTAAGTACACAGTTGCCTATAGGTTCGCGTCGTTAGGTTTTATGCCCTAATTAGACGTTCAACCGCACTACTTCACCCTTGCAATTTCAGATGTATATATGAATTCATATTAGGCATTGCAAGCACTCACTAGGTCAAGAATTCAAGAAACTTTATTTGTAGTTGAGCCTAGAATTAAGGAAACAAAGGTATAAGGTGGTGTCAAAGCAAGCAGATCCTGTAAATTTTGAAAACTGCTCTTAATAAACAAGTACAATTAGTATAGAAATGCATTATTAACCAAACATGAAATTTTACATTTTGTATAAAGCTTAAAATTCATCTCTCCACTAATTTCGTCCTCATTTTCTAACATAACATAAAATACAAATAATACATACGAGTACAAGTACTTTGACATAGGAACTCTAAAACTTCAACTTCGATTTGCTTTTCCTTATGCACATAGACGGATATTCATATTTACATTATGTAAAGGTACCTCTCTGCACAAATATTATTCAATGATTCACCGAATTTGTACATAAAAGAATGAATTAAGTTACACTTTCCCTATAATTTTGCCACGCCTGTGGTAGTCGCCATTTTGAATATTAAAGTTGAACTGCTTAAAGTTGCAATTCGCATCATTTTACTTTTCACCCAACAGATTTTATTCAACAATTCGTAGAAAAAGAAATTGGTTAAAAACTGAAAATTAAAGTTAAATAAATAGATTTTCATTATATTTTCAGCATTTGTGCGTGCGTATTTTCACTAGTAAATATTTCTGAAAATAAAAAAAATAGTTTCTGATTAAGAGACAATTTGTAAAGAAATACCAAATTCAGATACAAACTTTTAAAAATTGTAACCATTTTCATTCAAATTCAAATTCAAAAGTCGTTTATTGTATAAGATTGTAAAATATAAAAGTTTTTTTTTATGTAATCGATAGCCATTACGAAAGTGCCTATTAATTGTCGATGATGATGGCAAATTGGATTCGAAAGTTTGAAGTAATATATGACCTGAAACAGGGAGAAAAGGATTATTAAAATAAGATTTCTATAGCTAATAGAATAAAGAATAAGGATAATACATATTCAGTGCTGGTATAACTACTACCCGAAGCTCTTCTAAGACATTTGTTTTATACTGTAATAACAAGCTCTTGGTAAGTTCCAGGGTAACAGATACGCATTGCATGTTTGATTCAATATAGTTTGCCAAATATGAAGGGGATTCTTCTACGTCTTGTATAAGTATAGAGTTTTTAGAGTTCCTTATTTTAAAAAACATTATATACAACATACAGTATATATTCAACGGTTGCTAATATGATTGTACTTAGTTTAATGTTTCCAGTCAGTATAGACGGAAATCCTTACATTACAAAATATTTTCTTTTCAATTTGGTGTAAAAATATTAATTTTTTTATAAAGTCTATTGATTTATTATCGAATTGAAATTCATTTATTGTATTAGTTTCTTCTTTGCAAACTTTATGTTTGTGAAATGTACTTCACAAGTCCTATTGGATAAACTCCAGCTAAGTACCTGAGTATGAAATTGTTCACATAAAAATCCGATTAACAATTGCAACAATCTTGTTTATTGTTTACATTTTTCCCCTTGCTGGTGCAATGTGTGATTAGCGCCGGTTGTCTATGGTTTCATTCTAATGTATTTCGCATTTTATATCGGCTTGATATGAATCAGAAGTCGACATTCTCTAAATGGGACGCAGTTAAACATGAACTATAGGTCTAGTCATAGCAGCTTGTTAAAGTAATCCATCCATCAGTCCGTTTGCTGTATCTCATTTGAAATTAAACATCCTGTACTAGATTTTGACTACTTTACGGCACTTTCTGGTCAGTTTATTGTGTATTGTGTATTGTAAAAGTGTTTTCATAAACTCTTTACACAATTGACTCTTTTCGTAGATTCAACTACATCTCTTACATTGGTATTATTAATTTCTATGTATCGTCGCTGTTTCATTATTTTCTATCATAAGATTAATATCATATCTATCTTCAATGTATATGCAAATATGTTGCAATATTGCAGGACATTATCATGTGTATAACAAGCGAGTTACTAAATTAACTGCAAATTGTCTTATATCATCGTTCTGCAGTCGAACAATATCAAATTGACTTTTTATATTATGCTGACTTTGCATGTTTGATAATAGTTTATAATACGAAACTGCCCAATAACCAAATAAAAAACCTTAACGAGAATCGCTGATTTGTTTCAGTCAGTATTCAGTACAGAAACTTTTGCATAAGCAGATACATGACATTGGTGGAAGTTTATCAAACTTATAATTTTTTGTTTGATAATACAATATGAGTTCATTTAATGTTATGATACTGACCCTCCAGACACTCTATTAATTATCACGTTTTCAATAATATTAATGTACAAATGTACACATCATGTATACAATTTAACGAAATTATTACATGCATCACAAGAAATCAACATTTTTTTCTTGTATCAATGAAGAGTGCCATTTTCAATTTATATAGCATATCGAACGAAATGCACATACATAATCAGTGTAAAAAGTTGCTTTTAAAATAAAAATGCTAAAATGCAAGTTAACTAAGAAATATATTATACACATTTTCATAGAAATGTGCGAAAATTATATGTTCTTAAAGGCAAGAAAAACTCTATCGTGCATTCAATTATTTTCCAATGCAAATTTATGCATTGCATTCTGAATATCTGCATAAATATATATGAATAAAAATAATGAATATTACGAATATATGCATATGAGTTTTCCAATGTTATCGTAATAGTTATACGTGTACAAGTTGTATTATGCACATAATATATAATTAGATATTAATATATCTAAACAATCTGAAATGGCATAAATATGAACTGTGTAAAAAAAGTGACCACCAAATTGATTAACTTTTGCAATTATTTGCACAGCGAAATAAAAGCACATACTCTCTAATTAAATTAAATATAAGTCTCACAGGCGGTTGGTTAACCTAGAAATATAGTACATATTTATTTTGTAAATTTAAAGCACACGTTACGCTTCAGATTAATGCATTAGGTTATGTACTCCTGATAAAATTAATCATTGCATATTTCATATATGTTTTAAGCGTTAACAGACAAAGACGCACTATTTCCATATTGGTATATCAGTCATTCATAAATTGACGAACTTACTCTCTATTTAAAATAAATATAAGTCTCAAAGGTGGAAAATTTAAAGAAATCACATGTGTTTATGAATGAAAAGCACGTGGTTAACCTAAAAAAGAATCATTTTATTTGTTTAATCAGTTTAATTTCATTGATTTTTGTACTCCTGATAACATGAGTTATCTAATCATCATATTTTATCTGCGTTTTTAGATACTAAACGGTCAACGAAAACTATTTTCACTTATCAGAAATTCATACATTTACGAACATACCCCTATTTAAAATAAATATAAGTCTCACAGGCGGGAAATTTAAAGACACAAAAAATTCAGTAGAATCAAGCTTGATAACTGTTTACAATACTAAATTTGCTAATTTTACAAATTACAAATAATTCTCAATTCAACTAAAAAAAAGATAGCGGTGCTGAGCGTATTTCGAAAAGCATTTGCGTGTACTTAAAATTCGAAGAAGAAAAAGAAAATTCGATATTTTTAAAATTTAATTAAAAAAATCAGCATATTTTATGGGGTTTATGCCTTTTTTTGCTAATAAATTTGGAAAAATAAATAAATGTATCGTTAGTTTGGTATTGCGAGAATGCAATAAAATTGCCAGCATAATCAAAAATTAATATAAGATTGTATACTTTAAATTTTATATGTTTTTTTAAAAAACAAAATTTGCAAGCATTTTTTTTTTATAATAATATTCTTTTGGAAATTCTAACATTTAAGTTTTTGGCTTTATTAAATTATAGGGAGCGTTAGTATTTAATTGAAAAATTAAATAAAATATTAGAAATTTATATAATTAATATTATTTTTTGTAGCTTTTAAAATTGTACACTCATTGAAATTTAATAAAAAAAAAAAAACTTACACATTTTAATTTTAATTATAATACAAACATTTATTAGTTTACATGAAGAAATTAACATTTTCTATGTAATTAATAAAATTAATATAATAATCTAAAAGGTGTGGTTATGTATACCTAATGCTTAATTTTAATTGGATTTTACGGAAGCTATTATGACAGCTTTATTTCTAATAATTATTCAAATGGGCAATAGTTTCTACCACATATATATCGATAAGTAATAATTACTAATGACATGTTGTCAAAATGGCATGGACAATTGCTAGTTAGTAGAAACCAAACACGTAATCACATATTTGTTAATATTTTAAAAATTCACTAATATAGAATATAATATTAAAATTATTATAATATTCTTCACGTACTACGAACTTCATATTAGAAATGAAATCTGTAAATTTTCGAAGGTTGAAATTTACTATGTTTTGAATTTAAAAATTTGCTAAATTAATCATTCTGTTTAAATGCCAATACAATGTATTACGGTAATGTAGCGTACTAAAATTCGGTCATATGATACAAAATCAGTAATAAAATAGTTTCTATACACAATAGGTTTCTAATTAATCTCAGTGCTAAATGGAAAGGAACTAATTATGTATTTAGGCTAATAGCGTCCATCGACACTAGTTTTCTAATCAATCCCAAAATTGTAGAACTAAATGTATATTTTGGTACACTAAGATCATATGATCAATGGACTAATAAAATACTGTATATCGACACTAGTTCACTAATTAATCCCGATATTGTGTCTAGGTTAATTGGAAAAGAACTAATTGTATAATATGAGTATACTAAAACCATTTGATTCAAAATCTATTCATTTAATTAAAGTGTCAATCGAAACTAGCTCTTAAGTAGTAATAAATCACAATCTGTAGAAAGTCTAATTTGCGGAAAATATCATCTCAAAAACATTTATGGATAGAGTTCTCGTATTTGAGGAATAAATATACAGATAGTAAATACTTGTTTGTATTTTGAATTTATCAACTATGCAGACAGATAAGTAGCATATCGAAATTTTAGATCATTCGTAGCTGTGGAAAACAAAAACATTGAAAATAAAATAAATTGAGACTATGTGATCCAAAATTAAGAAGAAAATACTTTGGAAAGGTACTACGAATATGTTTTTTGACGACTGTTATGATCAAAAAAATATTTATAATATAATGGTATGCATCGACACTAGCTCTCTAGTTCATCTCATAATAATTTCGAAATTAAATCGTAGAAAACTAATTATATGTTTTGGTAGATTCAGGCCATATAATCCAAAGTTAATAAAAATTAATAGTATAGCCTGATCAAATATAAATAAATGTGTATAGTAACTATAGTTTTTAAGCCTAAAGAGATCATATTTTGTATAAAGTTCATTTCATGGAAACTTGAAAGTTTCTTGGAATCGGTTAAATGCAGGTGAAAAGTAGTAACAGAAATATTAGATGCGGTATTTAAGCATTCTGGTTTGCTTTTGCGTATATACAATTTTATTTGTTACCCTGAAACAAAATAAGTAGCTCAGTTGCTTTGTTTTTTAATCTTCTTAGCATAAAACTGAGTAAATATAATCGTCAGATCACATAAATGTTATCCTGTACCATAATATTTATCGTTATCCCACATAAATTCTACTATTACTCCATTCTATTTGTGGAGGAGACAACTTTTTTTAGATTTACGGATTTGTAATAGGAAATCATAATCATAAGAGATTTTTTGGAAAATTGTCCATATTGCAGAAACGGTCATAAATAGAGTTTTCCTGTCTAATTAGAAGAAATGTGAAATGGCTTTGTGCACCCTTTTAAATTTATAAACGATATTAAAATATAAGACAAGTTGTAGGTCGTAATTCTCCATTTTTAAAAATCAATTACAGTAGTAGCATCCATCGGCAATTAGATCTCAAGTTAAGTCCAAAATTGTGTTCAAGGTAAGTGGAAGAGAACGAATTATATATTTTATGAGATTAAGGCCATTTGCTCCAAATTCAATAATAAAATAGTGCCACTTCTATCGATAATTTCTATATTGTATATGGTACGAATTGCTTTAATTTTAATTACATTTGCATCAGCGATAAATTTGGAATCAAAGAGAGCGCTTACCAAAGGTGAAACTATATTTTCGAGGCAATACGTAGTCTAACGTTGGATCAGACGTTTACCAATTTGAATTGAACGGATAAAGGATTAAACAGCAACGACGAAATTCTTAATCATCTACGATTCGCTGATATCTTTGTTCTGATGGCTAAAACAGTGATAAGCATATTTCAGCATCAAGGTCTCATTAATGGTTAACTGAAAAAAATTAATAACATAAAGAAAATTAGAAAATTATAGTCTGGTAGAATGGATTGTAATTTCTATTTTCATTATATGGTGATGACTTTGAAAACTTGTAAAGCTAATAGGGGCATTTTGCCGGTTGACACAAAACGAATGTTGTGGTTTGAATTGCTTATAAAATTTATTATTATCTAACCGATGATATAATTTTTCATTTTCTTCAAAACTTGGACAAGATGAACTTTTATATGGGACCCTGTGTAATGTACCAAAAAATGTCTGCAGCGATATTCGTTATGAATGAAGTTGTGTCGAACGTCTCCTTTATAATGTTTCTAGACTTTACTTTATATTCTGCCATACACGTTCAATATTTTCATCCTTAAGCGCAGTAGGTCGTTTTCCGGTACTTGGAAGCTTATTTACTGTACATTGTTAATGAAAATTTGCAATTATACGGTTTATTGACAATCAGTTGATTGCCAAAATTAAGTTAATTGATAATGATAAATAGATTACTAGACGAAGGTCACATCTAACGAATATTGTTTGTCAATATTTTTATTTTGATGTACGTAATATACAGAAATTCAATTATTTTTAATTAATATGTTGGCTATATATCTATAATGAAGAATGAAGAAATACTAATTTTTAATTATTCTCACGAAATGTTACATAATTCAATTTCTAAGAATAATTTCTTTAAAATAATAAACTATACGAGTATACGAATACTAGAGCACACATAAATGTACTTATTAATTTCAAGATATAATCTCATATAGGACAGCATATTAATTCTATTTAATTGTCACAAATGAATCGTCTCCCATATCAATTAATTTAAGTTGTTATTATAATATGATAATTTAATTGACATAAACAAAGTGTAGAGAGCAAAGATCATCTCGACAAAAAAAATATGCGTCTTTTATTACAAACGAATTTAAAAAATTCTAAATTTAGTGACACAAACCTAATGTATTTTATATAATTAAATTGCTATAAATGTACTATTAATAAGGGAATATCAAATTCATTAGTGACTGAAACAGGGTAAACTTACTTATATTAATGGTGCAATTTTCTCCACGGTGACTGCTAGAAAAGGAATTTGCTACCAATACCAATTAATGTCTAATTTCATAAAGCCATAGGCAGTTGTGTACTTTCAATTATCCCTGCTGAAACATATGGTCTCGGATTAGATGGAAACACGAATAGGACAATACTTGTACGGATATTCTTGAGACGAGCAAGATTCGATTGCAAGAAAACGAAAAAGGGACTGTTGAGACCATTTTTTTAAAAATCGTGTTATATGAATCACTGTAGTAAATTTGGTTGCCGACTGATATTGTCATATGTATGGGGGATGCTAATGTATTGACTCAGACAACATAATTTATGAAGTATGATGTGGGCACACACAGAGTGAACCATATAAAGGATAAGGGAGAATTTTGTGCTGAAATGTGCAGTGATCATAATCTCATAATTAGTGGTGCTTATATTTGCCCATAAAAGAATACATACCTGTTAGTAAAAGATGGAGAAACTCTATGTTAGGCGTTTTAGTGTCTATTATTTGATAATTGGACAGATAAGATTAAAACTTGTGACAGACATAAAAAGATAGAATCAGCTCTGTTTTAGAACCAGGAATTCATATATGTAACTAGCAGGTTATAGTATATTGAGAATCTTGAATGGTATGATAATTGAGAATTTGTAGAGAATGTTGGATATTGAGGCGAATTCGATCGACTATACAGTGATTCGATATAAGTGGTGACATGTGGAGTAAAGTGAAAGAGCTGTTTGGAAATCGTGATTATTTGTGGTTGTCCGTTGATGCCCAATGCCCCACTTTGATCATCAAATTGTTAATTATGCTTACTGTCAATAATTATCGATTATGTTAATATTAGACACAATTCCTCTTAGTTGGCCGCTACTGCTTCAGTTGTTATGTCTGCAAATATATAGTGAATTTTGCCATTTACATTGAATTTAGAAATTCAAAAAAAAAAATTATTGACAAAGTTGTCGTTCAGATTACGCTATACAATTTTCTTCATGTATGCCATAAAATATACATTTTTTCCATATTTTTCCCTTTTTTACAATTCTTTTTTCTTATATGTACGCGTACATAATAGCAAGTATATAAAAGTTCATGTACATAATGGCATGTATTATAATGCCTACATATGGATGGACAACCATATTTAATTATATATTTTGAATATAAGACTATGTACGGTTTGCATTTTATATTTTTTATGGCGTATTTATAAATATATGTTTACATACATATTTATATTAATATCCATGCCGTAACTGTATAGAAAATATAATAATTTATTTTTTTTCAAATATTTCATTTTGGAGCCTCAGAAGAAATCTTAACGCATAATGCCAATAAAACCAAATCTGATCTTAGTACGAGTATATGTTCTTTTTTTTTTTTTTAAACAAAGTTCTGCCCGAGAATTTCCATGTTCATCTTCATGTTTGTAATCTTTGCGTATCAAATTGATTTTTTCCCATAAAAATATCTTTATTTTGCATATTCAAGAAATCGTTGCATTTTCAAAATGGCTATTATATACCAGAGGTATTATATAAGGAAATTATTATCTTAAAAGACTTACTTAAATATATAAGATGTGCTAGAGGACGCGATTACTCTATTTCTAATTAAACATTATACAGCGATAGATTTAATTGGACGCCCAATTAGAAATTTGAATAGTAAATGTGGCAATCGATATGTCAATCGCCCTGCTGATTTTCATTATAGTATATTCACAATAAATTGTATCCAATTCGCCTCAAATATGAAAATCACTTTAAATATGAAGGTTTTCTCGAATTTTTGAACTATTGATATTTTTAATTGAACATTGACGACATTTATCCGAAAATCTCTAGAATTTCAATTCTGATACTGTATTTAGTTAAAATATTTTTAATATTCGTAACCATATAATAGTGCAATCCACACACGACATGATCATTACTTCCCACGATTGGAAGCAGATTCATTTATTGTTCTGTAAATATTGATCATATTTTTAACATAGTACGATTTACATTTGGGTCGGTATTCCTGGGATCACCTTTGGATTCCTTGATAGAATTTAAAAAAGTAATTTCTACTTACATGTGATTAATGTGACTCTAGTCAAATTGACTAACTTTAACATATGGGCATAGTATGCGCATTCTTTTTCTATAAATATTACTATGCCGGTTGTTCTACTATAATCGCTAGTATTATGTACAATATTTGGTAGTGAATACAATAAGAACTAGTATTGTTAACAAACCCAATGCACAATTGAATCTGTCTGTTTTAATGTACTAATGTTAAAACTGCTAGAAATTCTAGCAATTGCTTGTAAATTCCTAATTAAAAATTATATTAATGTTGATGTAAATAAAACTTCTAATTTGTTTTTAATAATTTATTAAATAATAAGCGCTCTAAACTGCGAAATTCAAATTAGTGTTAATAAAATATTATATATAATTTAAATAAAGATTAGTATAAATAATTTGCATAATATTTAATATTTATATAATTTGTATTATCTTCTTTTTGGGGTATGCAATAAAGAATTTGAAAGAAGTTTGGTAGTAGTCAATGCTAAAAATAAATATTATTAATAGTATATTAATTTAGTTATATAATAATATAAAAACAATAACTAAAAAATTTAAACTTTATTAAAGCTAATTCAAAATTTACTTCAATCGATTGCCACTGAAAAAATGCCAAATAGATATAATCAATGAACGCCGTATAAATGTGTCCATCTGATTGTCTTCTAAAGTGCAAGAATTCTTTAAATAAAGTCTCCCTACATTGCAGATATATTGGAAACAACGGGTAATTTCAAGTTTTGCTGCGAAAAGATCGTAAATTCATAGATATCACGTCTAACTCCACCAAACT
The DNA here is from genome assembly GCA_027564355.1 of Penthetria funebris. Lineage (NCBI taxonomy): Eukaryota > Metazoa > Arthropoda > Insecta > Diptera > Pleciidae > Penthetria > Penthetria funebris. The sequence goes on from JANSTX010004048.1 coordinate 11,598, forward strand.
AGGTTGCTGCACAAATTGGATGAAACACCACGATGACGAATTTGGTTCACAAAATTTGTGGCTCAAGAACTAAAGAGGTAAAAACTCGATTTTTTTGTGTTAAGCGAGATTCGATGGAAAGAAAATAAAGAAAGGACCTCTTGGCATACACTTTTGTTTCCTATAACGCCGAATAATATCGATCACAACACTAGAGCTGGTATCCTATCTAATAAGAGACTTTTTATAGTCTACTTTCACAATGCCTATTTGGCATTAAGACATAGGTTATTGCCATATGTATAGGTCACGCTAATGCAAATGTTGACTCCGAGAACATAAACTGAGAGTCTCTTATATATACACAGAGTAGGTGATATGAACAATATTAGGGAACTTATCACGGAAATGTGCACATACGGTTTGGTATATATAAGTATATTACTATATGATAGTTATCGATGGGACTGGAACACATTCTATGGCGCATTGAAATAAGTTGCAGACAACGTTCTTATTTTCATTAGTTATGAAAAGAAGAAATTAATTAGTTTAGAAATATCAAAAGTGTAATTCACCACAATAATGAAATGAATCAACCCGATTTACGAATACAATATGATCAACTGGACAAAAAGGTTTGGAAAATTCACCACTTTTGTTCCTGCTCAGTTTAAGGCGAGGTTACGATCAAATTAAATGCTTAATCACATGATATTTGAAATGTGGTCTAATCGGGGTGAAGATCATCTATCTGACGATAGTCACAAATTTCAAACAATCTACAGTTGCGCATTTTTAAATCTAACGGTTATTGATAAAATTTCATTGCGAAAGTTTTACTGGCATTCGAAATTTCGTCATGACAGTGTAACGCCATATCATCTGACACATTTCCTGTGGAAACATTTTGGACTAAAACAATATGAATTATAATATGGTATTAGTTTTCAATTAAACTGACTTTTATATTTATTATCATTAATATTTAATAAAATCATTTACATAATTACATCCAATTTGAAATTTAATTTCTTATGTAACTAATAACATAACATGAAATAATTTCAAATCACAAATTATTTACCGTAAATAATTGATGTATAAATTAGTTGATTATATTTAATAATTACAAACAGAAGTTCTAGAAGAATATTATTTGTTATCCATTATTTATAATGTGATAAGAGTGCCATGTTTTGGAACATTCTCTATTATTTATACATTTGTGGTAATAATATAAATAATCAAATGGGTAAAGTTAGTAATGCCGGTACACTAGTGGAACAGTTATTTTATAATCATTTCCTTGTTATCCTCAAACTATTAAATATTGATTAAATTTTTAAAATTATATAACAATTTATTTTTGTCAATGACTACCAAATCGATTCATTTAATATCAAAATATATAGCAATGTAATTATTTCGTTATTCTTTCATTATCTATACAGCAGATGTAAATTGACAATAAAACAGCACCAAAGGTACAGTGTTGTAACACTGACATTCCTTAAACATAAACGTGGTATTTAAAGGAGAAAAACAAACTTTTGCACAATTTTGGTTAATTGGTAAGAATTTCACGCCTCACAGTTCTAGCCACTTTATTTTTGATCAAAAGGGTATTGCACTATACGGAATTCCAGTACATATATATATATATATAGTTTATAGCCGCTCCAATTCCATTTCCTTTCGTTCAAGATCAGACAATGTTTGCAAATACTACTATAATATTTTGCCAAAAGATTAATATGCGTGTAAGGCATCTATTGGCGGATACTTGGTTCTGTAACATGATTAGATTTGTCAGTTTTTAATTCTTGCAGTCTTACAATGGTACCAATAAATAATTTGTCTTAAGTGTACGCAATTTATGCTTAAGAGAAATTTCTGTCTACTGTTAGATCCTGTTTTGTATTTCTGCCGCTCGTTCTGAACGCTTAATTCGACATATTTTTATTGTTTTATCCACTTCAATATTCATAACTTTTGTCTTTTAAACATACAATCTAGCTTAACACCAGAATGAACTTCAAATACATCACCAAGTTTTTCATAATGTAAAATGTAATGTACCTTTTTTATTTATTTTTTTAACACAATCATTTTAAAATTAAAATTATTCACTATTAGTCTTTCTCGGATGTTCATTTTGCATCTTCAATTTTTTTATAATATCACTTTTAAAAAATATTTTATTTAAACTGTATCAATTTATAATTATTTTCATAACGATAGTTTCATAACGATGTTTTTAAATCTCAGACGCCATGTTGCTTTTTTGATTGGTTAGATATAAAATTAAATTAACTGCATTCAATAATTAATTAGATGGACTACAACTATACTATGCTGGATAAATTGCAACTGAACCGTTAAGCGTAAAAATCAGTTTTGTATGAAAATGTTTAAATTACACAATCCTTTCTTGCCAATAATCAAAGTTCACATTTAATTATATAAAACACGTGTATTTATTATGAATTTAATTTTTTACAAACAACTATTTTTTAATGTCGTTTATTTGCGTTGTATGTTACAAAAATCAGAAACTTATTTTTTTTAAATCACAGATATATCACAAATTAGTTGCAATTATGACTTTTGATTAATTTATTTGCGTTTACCCTAATTAGTTACATGTATTTATATTTATAGTTTTCACTTTAACCAAATTCTATTATAAAATAGAATAATAATATTGTTGATATTTTTAAAAAAAAATTATTAAAATAGTTTGACATTATTTTAGACATTCATCAATTGAACATTTATTGTGTATAAGAGAAGTTTGCAGTAACTTACAAAAGATCCATAATTAATGTATCCCCACAAAATTTGTATTGATGACAATTTTTTAAATGTTTTTTGATAATTTTTTTAAATAATTTCAATTTAAAAAAACCAAAAAAATTACGAACTTCTGATCTGTTTCGATTGTCAGTTGGTAATGTTTTGTTAGCACAGTTTTATATTCCGTACAACTATAAAGGTCTACAAAATTGCATGACAATTTAAAGACAAATTGCACAGAAATTAAAGTTATTATTATTATTTATGTTTTATGTTGTATTTAACTTATACAAGAGATGATTATGCTAGTTATTATTGCCATTATAAAGATATTACAGTTGTTGGAACAGAAAAGGAAAGTACTACGAAAATACCACAAAATTACAAAAAAAAAAGGAAAATAAAAAATTAATTATATGTTTTATTATTTCTTTATATTTTATTTTGTTATTACGAGTATTATTGGCTACATATTTTTTTTGTTTTATATTTTTTTAAAAAAAAAAACCCCTTATGTTTTTGATATCGCATCATTTTAGGTTTTCATTATAAATTTGAAAAAAAATAAAATGTATAATATTTAATAATGAAAATAGAATTAAATTGGTATACCGCAAAACATTGCATAATTATACTCTGACTTATGGAATGGTAGAAGTGCCGGTTGACCAATTTCTATAACTTTTTCAAACCATTCCTACCTTGAAATTATTTGGTATGTTTTAGAATTTTTTTTTTATTCAATAAATTGTCTTAGAATACGTTGCGTTTAATAGTCACCTGAGGTAACATCAACATATTCACCTGTAAATTACATGGGGGTGTATAAGGTGGTACTTCGATGTTACTTTGCCATTTCAAAATATGTATATAACAACTAATATATACATGCAACTAGTCAAACATGACAAAAGTTTCAAAGGCGATGATTTGCGGTTAAACGGAAAACTGTTGATCCACGTTTATTGTACACTGTAAACCTCAATAAATTCCTCTGATCGAATGAGAACGTATTGACGCTCTTAAACTTACGAAAACAAAAAATATTTTTAACCTGGAAGACAACTAAAAAATTGAAGAGCTGTACACTGCAATGTTTGGGATTAAGTGTACGGATATTGTCATATTTATGGGTTACGCTAATTTAATCGTTGACTCAGACAACATGGATAGTGAAGTGGTATGAATTATAATCGATAAATATTGCAAAACTTTGAGCTGCGGAAGTGAATAATTATAGGTCACTGATCATCAACTGATTTCAACTGATCAGCAGGAGCGCCTGAGAATGCACTCTGGTGCCTTGAAATAAGTTAATCAACACTTGCATATGAATTCACTAGTTATGAGATAAACATAATAATGAGGACGAGTAACATCTGACTTGCAATTAACAACAGTAATGCGATTGACCAACATAATTTGCGAACTCAACTGGATACAGATATTGGTAAAAGTGGATAAGCAAAGAAAATTAAACAATTAGTGGCAAACTTACTATATAGCAAGAAAACTAACATCGATTTAGTAGAGAGCGTTACTCAGAGTTCGGTTGACCGAGTATCACATTCATAATAGTCATTCCCATTTAATCGTATCATCACTAATCTATTTCTTCTTTTCATAATCAAGAACGCTGCTATTACCGATTTTTCTCGATGCTATTACCGAATTTCAGCTTCTTTTGCTAATAATTTTTTTTGAGACACCCTGTGATGTTCATGTTTCTTTGTCTATTGTTTTATGTACAAATATGATACCATACCATTACTATTTTTATCACCCACTCTGCGCTCCCATAACAGTACTCATGTTGTTTGAATCAACAATTGTATTAGCGTCACCCATTCATATGACAATATATTCGATCTGTTAATATTAATAAGACACTGTCAAATTTGTAGTTACGTAGATCTGAACTATTGTTACGCATTTCACACAACTCTTGAATTTTGCAATGATTTTTTGATCTAAAGTATCGTCATCATGTCATTAAGACTATCGTCCATTTTCATAATCCAAAAGTCATCATTGTTTTCCAGTCGAATCGGAACCTATTTTTTGACGTTTTCGTGCAATAGAAATGTTTTAGGGGTGTCAGATGGAAGCACACAGCAGGCGTACAATTACTCATACCTATTTAGGCCCTATGTACTAACTATTAGAGAGAGAGTGAAAGACCTAAAATAATTGTATCGAATCAATATATTATTCAATGCGTTTTCCATAACGTTGAACTTCGTATTTGTGGGTTCAGGAAGTTCTTTGTTCCTATTATGTTAAGTAGTATGCATGTAATCCACAAAAATAGAACTGTAATAGTATTATATCCTATTATCATTGATTTATCAAATAAAAGTGGTATATTTTTTGTCTTTTAAACAACCGTGTACTACGGTCTAGAAATATATTCGTGTTAGCATTACGTTTGCAAATAATAAGACATAGTTTATTTTCATATAACGAAATATTTTCATATAGGAAGGTAATATGATGATGTATTAAACATATAACAACTATTCATATACACATATTGCTTTCCCTAGGAAAAATGTATTCTTTCAAAATGAAATAATAAAAAGAAAAGCCATTTACTTTATGCTTGAGTTTCCACCAAATAAACTTTAACAAACGCCTTTTGCAACTATACATAAAGTTGAGTCAAAAGAATAAAAAAAAAAAAACCTTGCTTTCATTCGTCTTCTCTGTTAAAAACCAACTGAGTAGAATGAGCATTTTGTAACAACGCTTTTGAAGGGTGGAAGTGGAAACGGTACCCTCATTCAACTTGGTTATGGCAATTACACCCCATTGGCGGTCACCGAAGTAGAAAATCTTTAATCTGAGGTCAAAAATATATTATGTACTCGAATATGAATAGATGTATTTTATGATATCTATATTTGTATTAAGTATATCGTGATAAAATAAAATTGATTGAACTATTGTGTAGAATAGGCTTTCTTTACCCTATTATACAATCCAAAAAATGTGTATTTATTGACGTCAGCTATAGTCAAGCAATCAAACTGAACGGTAAAGTGTTACTACTTTGCGATAAATTAGATCTTTTCGTCGTACACTAACAGATTTTAAATTTCTAATGAACTAATTATATTCAAATTCTATTCAATTTTAAAAAAATCTAACTGATGAGGTGGTCTGAGTTAGAATCAAGGTTAACTCAATTGAATACCTGAACAAGTGCTTACAATACCTTCCCGTGGTAGCCCTCGGAAATATAGTTTGATAATAACATTATTTCCATCATTCCAATAATATATAATAATTTTTAATTTTTTAAATATTTAGTATCAGGCGACCAATAATGTTAGAACTTATTTAGAAATTCAAATTTTCCACAAATTTTCTTTAATAGTATTGAACTTATTTTTTTTAACCACTGAAGCAGAATAATAACCTAATTAAAATAGTTTCCGTATTTTTACAACTGTATTAGAGCCTATAATTAGGTAAATGTCGTTGTTTAATGTTATTCCAACCTAGTGGATAGAGATGTTGTTAATTACATTATTGCAATGGGTATCTTGAGTTACTTTGCCTAATACTATAAACAAGGGTATTACTATTATTGTGCACTATAGGATAAGTTCAGTCTTAGAACCTGGTATTTGAAGGAAACTCGGTGACGAAAAGAGGGGCTCACAATCATCAAAGTTACTAAACCCATCTTTTTCGTCACGCGGTGTCACCGGTAACTCGATCATGATATATACCAGTGATGTCGTGTAATCGAGGCTAAAAAGATGGTGTTAAGATGGAAAACACATCTCTACAGTAAATTAAGTAGCTGAGAATTTATGCACCACTCTACTGAAATATTCAAATGTATAACAGGTTGCGGATAGCGGAATGGTCACCATATGTGCAATATGCGGACTTGCAGCAGAAGTTAGATAAATTTTCATCCAACGACAAAAGGTAGGTTTGAGAATTTGTATTAGAAGATCATACTCTTTAGAAGATCTATTTTATTTATAATGTAAATATCTCGGAAACGGTTATAAATAAGGTTTTCATGTCTGAGGATGAAATATGTAGAAACTCGTTGCGCAATTAAAAGCGATGCTAAAATCTTAGTAATGTTACGAGTTCTTTCGTTTTTATATGTGTATAAAATGTAGTACATATTTTACCGCATTTCTCTATCTATTACCGTTTACGAGGTACGCAATTTTAGTTTCTGATGAAAATTGTTGGTACATTTCATAGGTTTGTGGATTCGTATCAGGACTTTATAATCTTCAGAAAGTCAATTTTATTTAAATTGCAAATATTTCAGAAACGGTTATAGATAGAGTTCTTGAGTCCGTGGATGAAATATGTTGAAAGTCGTGGCGCATCTTTTACAATTGAAAGCCTTGTAATAGTACGAGTTTTTTTCGTTTTTTTAGACTAATTGTTTTAGCAGAATATCTGGCATATGTGAATAAAATGTAGTAGGCATTACTACGCATTTTACCGTTTACACCATGTATCTATCTCTAACTGTTTACGAGAAATTTCAATTTTTGTTTCTATTAAAACGATTGTACATTTCATAGGAGGTTTCTGGATTTGTAATAGGAGATGATAATTTTTAGAAAATCTATTTTATTTAAAATACAAATATCTCAAAAAATTCAACAGAAGTTTTCATCCCTCACAAATTTTGGATGTAAGAACTATTTCTTATTGGTAATGCAATAGGAACAGATCACATGACAATTCTCTGCAAGATCAAAATAATTGCAAAGCTATTAAAACCTAAAGTTCCAGAATATATTGAAAAAAACGAATATTGAATCTACAGTTATGAAATACGTCAAAATTGTTAACATTAATGTGCGGTCTTTACTCTGACATACATTACGAAACCATGGCATTGTGGAAGGCTTGATGATG
>JANSTX010004059.1:1892-21239 GCA_027564355.1 Penthetria funebris
TAATTTATGATAAATTTTAAACGACTAACCTGTAAATATTATAGAACTGATGAATTTGATGACTAATGTTTGATGTTAAATGGTTGATGTTTATTGTGTGATGTTTCATGGATGTTTGATGTTTAATGGATGTTTGAAGTTCTATGTTGATTCCATGTTCCATATGTTTCATGTTTTTCATACATTTTGATCCTGTAAAAAATTATTTTTTAGTATTGTATTATATGACACGTCACATAAATAAGCATATTATAATGCTGTATTTTGTCAAACGTTCTACAAAAAAAAAAATCAGAACCCCTTTAAGTTAGTCCTTTCGTCGTTTGTTGCCCTCGATATTTATATAACTATATGGAACACAGATCAAATTACTGGAGACGGAGAGTACATTGCACAAGTATTAAGGTTAGGATGGAACAGTTGAAAGCTAAAATAGCAGCTTGTTTGGAAAATAGGTAATAGCTTCTACTGTGTGTCGAGGGTTACATTTCATCAAATCGAAAAGGAGATAATTGGGTAAATATTATATATGCATATAAAAGTAATGGTATTCTAAGTTGAGGTTTGCTCATGTTTACACAGTGATTCTATTACTGACAAAGATAACATTTACCAACATCAAGGATGTTGATAAAATTATAAATTAAATGTCGATATATTCACTGGACAAATTACTGTGTAATTAATAATATTTTCCAAATACTCCCTAAAGCAAAATTAACTAAGTTTATTTTACAAATTTCATCAATTTTAGTTTAATTTCATTTATTAATTTTTTATTCTTTTGAAATGTAATCCACATATTATTTCATAGCTTTAGGCAGCACAAAATTTTACATAAATAAGTTATATATATATTATATTAAGAGGCGAAGCTCTTAAGGATGATTCAAATTCATATATAAAACCGAGTATAAAACAAAATATTTGTTTAAAAAAAAAAACGTAATCAAATATTTCTTTTACAAAAACGTAATTATTAATAAATTTTCGATACATTTTTTCAAAATGCCCAAAATATTCAAAATTCAATAAAGTTTATTAAATTATCAATTTTAAATTTGTATGTTTTGTTTATTAGATGAATATTATTGGAATAAATATTAGTTTTTTATGTCCGATATTATCAATATTATTTATCGTAACAATTTGTAGAACGAAATTTAATCAATTATAATATTATTAACAAAAAGATACTAGCAAATAGTAATATTATACGCAGAATAAATACAATTAAAATGTGAACGTATTCAGAATAAAATCTTAATTGCAACAAAATGTAACTTCCTTGGGGCAGGCGTCAACTTGTAACTCGACAACATTCGATACAAAGCTAGAATATATAATGAAGTTATCGGCAATCATATGCATATGTTTTTCATATTTAAGATACGCACTACACTACGTTGATGGCAGATTTTTTATTAAACATAACAACAAAAACCAATGATCATTTTCAATTATCAATGACATCAATAAGCAAAAATTAACTAACATAATTAGTTGAATATATAACAATGTCACTGGTAACATGTTCAAGTAATGTTTTTATCAAATAAAACTTTTCTTAAATATTAGCTAGTAAAAATTAAGCATTAATGATAATGAAAATGAAAATCGAAATTCCACTCATCACTAAGCAGAAAGTGATTGTATTAACGTTCCATATTCTTCGTGTCAAAATCACCAAATCTGAATCGCCTAAAATATTGGGTATACTTGAATAAGTTCTGGCTGCTTCTTGTGAAAATTAATGCTTTTATTGAGTCGTAATCGAAAGGAGCAATATAAGGCGAATTATGGCGAATACAGTGAGGTGTTGGTATGACTGCCCATTAGAGCGTTTCCAAGAAGGTTTTGATTTTGATTTTTCAATATGTGGTCGAGCATTACCATGCTGCATCAATTGCAGTCGATAGCAATAGGATGCAACAAACCTTTTAATTTCCTTGCTTTTGAATCATTCGTTTTGATATCAAACGTTTGGTAACTGTAGTGTGATCAACTTCTAATGTTTCTGCTTGCGTCTGAAAAAAAAAACACCATTCATTATTCGAAACTTGTATAGTCTTTAAATTACGAGTATAATATTGATAGTAACATTTCAATAAATATTTACGTAAACATGAAATAAATTAATGTAAACATTATTAACTTTTTCACATAATATACCAAATGTTTGTTGTCAATAAATTAATAGTGTGGTATGACAAAGTTAAACAAAATCGATGAGTATCATTAATTATTATCTTAAGTTATTTATTTAAACATTAAAAATAAGTATAATGTAAAACAATGTTATATAATGGCCTATATAAATTACCAAAGAAAATATCTTATGTTCATAGTATTGACCACTTCTAAGTTCTCAAATGATATTCTAGTATTACATCGCCTTCTTAAAGAGTAAATCTAATATTCTCAACAATAGTGCTTCTAATATGTTTCTGTTTATATATCTGTTGTAGGTATATATTTAAGAAGTACCTATCAAAAACCTATTGCTTTTATCTTTATGTATAAAAAGCAATGCTAAACTAACATATTAAATCGATAAAATAACACAAGAAATTATTTTATATAAATAAATAAATACATGTACATATGCATAACATAGACAATTCAAACATTACTTCTTTTAAGTTATAGAATATACTGAGATTTTTATTTGTCCAGAATTCGCCATATATACAAAGAATTTACCAGACATAAACTTTAGATTGATTGATTTATATATTCAATATAATCTAGAAAATAGTATTTACTATTTGCTCCAATAAATTTCCATTTTTATTTGTAAAAAAATATTCACAAAATTTGTTTCATTCGTTCAACTCTATATACACACTCTTATAACATAATAAATAATACTTAATGGATTTGGTGTAGATTATATTTGACTTGAATTGAAATTGTCCATAACATAATATTATAAGAGATCATATTTCTTTGGGTTCTTCTGTATAACATTCTTTAAGTAAAAATCACACAATGAAGCATACTTACGCATTACAAATGCGACCAAGCGAAAAAGAACACATTTCGCATTACAGCAAGCGACTAGAAATAAAAAAAAAAAACTCTCAAATATAATAAATATTTTATTAGCTTTATTTATTATATATTATGAAAAAGGACACAATTTGGAAGCAGAAAGCGAATACAAAGAACTAAATCTTAATGAATAAAAGTTGTTTTATTTTTAATTCTTTGCCAGAAAATGTATCCAACTTTTCTACAAACCAAGATTTAGAATTCAGGGCCAATACAAAACGGCTATGCTGAGACCCACATAATGTATTGCGACTGCCCTATATCTGTTTTCAAACATCTTCATCAGATTTAAATAAATGAATAAATTCCAAACATATTTTTTGGCTACCATTGAATCTCGTTACTGAATTACATCACAACCATGAGTAAGGTAACTTAATTTCAAGTCAAACTAAAAAAATGTTGACATGATAAACAGTGTGAATATATAGTTAATAGCGAGCTACCTAGTTTGTAGTTGAGATGTTCTCTTAACTAGTCGACAAACATGACAATATAGTTACCGGTGACATTACGTGTAAGTGATGATGAGTTGAATAATCTTGATTGTAGTCGGCCACACTCAATTCGTTACCAGTTACCAATAGTCACAATTACTCTCTGAAATTTATTTTTAATTTAGATAATGGCCAACCTAGTCTGTTGCCAAGAAGAATATATTATCAATTATTAACGATCTAAGGTAATATCATTTTAACATAATCGGCATCAATGGAACCCTACGCATTTAACTCAAATCTTGAACATCCTTAAAAATTGAATGAATCAATTGTCTTTATGCTATTATTCCACTACAAATTATATACGTACAATTTGTTATATCTTTAGCATATATTTTTTTCCAATATAGAAATATCATCATTAATAATAATATCATGGAAAAGATAGATTGTTATTTATTTTAAAATATATATCCGAAATTTTTCAGCTAAAACCAGCAATAAAATTTGTCTAATAACATTTATAAGGGCATAAAAACACTTTTCATAACTGAAATTGAATGGGGTTTGTATATAAGAAGTATATAATCAATTTATATTATGTTCCTTATTTTTTGTATTATGTATTTGTACATACCGATATATTAAAATACATCCTTAATTTACATAAAATGCAACAGGATTTTATGAAAAATTATTTCCCATTTAAATTAAGTTCCCAGTCGTTTTCTCTTTATTCATATACGAGTAATGTTCATTTGCTTTCTGTTTTATTACATAATTAACAAAATTAAAAATTATTACGCAAATTTTGTACTATGTGAATATTGAAATTATGCAATTATATATTTTTTAAACGATATATGTAATATTTTTTAGTGTATTCTACTTCCGTCGCTCTTAATGAAATGATTAGTTTCGCAATCCACCATTGATAAGAGGTCGGTTAACACAATATTGTGGATACAATTAGATTCAAGTTAAACTGATATAATGTAAAAATATTAAGTCAGTAGATATTAAGTCATCAAAATACTAGATTACATTAGTGTGATGATTTAATGATAGGGCAACTGGATGAAAAGAATGTTGAGTTATTGAAAAAACGAAATTTGAATATGTGTAAGATCTATAATGCATGATCACCTTAGTAACTGCAATTAACAAAGTAATTCCAATAATTGTTTGGGATAGGATCAGCTCAGCCTTGAGATAAACTGCATTAACAATACTTTCCATAAGTTAATAATAAATTACTAAATAATAAAAAGAACAAATATATTAGATTAATGAGATTGCATAAAGCACTATACAATAGTGGAACCAAAGAAATCTATTCTAATGGATTTGCAACGACAAATTTCATTCGCGTACTGTGAAAATTTTTGATCGGTTCTGACAAAGCGTATACTTATCCAAAAGATTTTACATTTATTATATTGCTAGCAAATGGTGCTTTGACCATTACTATAAACAAAAGTTAAATTATAATAAGTTCAAATAGAAATATTAAAAAAAAACTGTCTCTTCGCGTACTATTTCCAAAATAGTATGCGAATAGGAAGTTTTTGGATTTCTAATTCAACTTATTATAGTTTAACTTTTAAATGGACAATTTGTACAACAATTTTCTTTTGAAATCTATAAATCTTGAAATCAAACAGATGAGTGAATATATCATAAAGTTAGGTCCCTTGTGATTTTCGTTGTCAAGTCTATAACATAATATATTAACAGTGTTGAACATATTACTGGATTACAAGGTTTGAAATTTAAAAAATGAGTGACATTTTTAAATATTCATCAACAAAACCTTTATAGAATTTAAAATTAAGATAATCTTAATCAGTATACATACGAGTAATATTATTTTCAAAAGTGTATACACTTCGGACATTAATCTTGAATATCCTTAAAGTATATACAAAGTTTAAATTACATCTTTCAAACAACTGTTGTGGCATCCATAATAAAATGAAAAATATAAAAAAAATTATGTGAGAAAAAACTTAAACAGAATATATTTGTGTTTGAACTTGATAATATGTACACATAAATAATTGACATAAAATACAATAAGGAATCTTTGATCAAAATCCTTTTATATTAATGTGAAGTCACTAAACTTGGAATACATTTTCTATATTGTGACTTTGGTTTTACAATAATATACTTATATTTATATTATTTTTAAATCCTAGAACAAAGTTAGATTCAAGTTATTTAACGTATTTATTCGGGAACGTGACTGTGATATTTTGATTTGTTAACTAACTTTCTTTCTTTTCTGTTTTTTTTTTTTTTTTGCAGAAGAAGCAAAAGAATATAATACTCGTCGAATATCTACAGAATTGAAATTAAATCCTTTAAACGTCCATTTTGCACGTACATATGCTACATAATAAATGCAATAGAATGATTGTAATCATTGGGATAACCTAAAATTTATCAGGTCATACAATTCAGTATGATAAATTATACTGTGACATTACTAAAACTTTTCGCTTTCAACAGATACCCTCTGATTAGAATTAAATTTTAGAATATTTATCATACAAAAACGACCTTTTACAATAAAAAAAAAATTGAATCTTTCACTGATAGTAGATTTTTTAGTATTTACTAGGTTTTATTCATATCCCTCAATATACCAAACAAATTTAAAAAGTACAAAACTTTACAGATTATCAGCGTAACGAGCTAACAAACTGACAGACAAAAGGAATAATGGGATAAAGACGGGAATAAAAAGTTAATAGAGAAACGAAGTAACAGACTAACGGACCAAAAGATTAACAGACAAACAAAGAAACGGGGGTAACAAGCACACAGAAGAAAGAGCTGACCGACAAACGAGCTAATAAACTAACAGATTAATGAAAACACGTAAAAATAACAATTACAGTAACGTATGTTGTTTCAAATTAATATTCTTTAACAAATTATATGTGGAGCATGTAATGCTTAGAAACTAACAATCAATTTCAACAAATGAGACTGACTTATTGGATGATAAAAGTAAACAAGGAACACAAGTCTACATAGAAGGTTTATTGATGCATGTGTAGACAGAATTCAAAATAAACATAACCACAATATGTTCATAGGATGTATTCTCATATCAAGTCAGTGGGATATTCGCAATCAGGTAAAAAACTAGAAGTTTATTTGAACTTGATAAATGTTTTCTGATAAACATTGTATATGATATTTAATAAATACGAAAAAATAGCCAAAACAAAAATAATTAATGAAATTCAATTAGAAAAATAATTAACTGCACAAAGATGTCAAAAAAAAAAAGCAATTCTAATGCAACACCAAATTTTTTTATTACCTTAAATTCACAAATCATTTTAATCATTCAACTGTACTCAACCCAACGCGTTAGTTACAGTAATTCCGTAGTTATTTTCTTTTTTTTTTCGTAACTAATTTTTCTGCTTGTCCGTAGCTGATTTGAGACTTTGAGACTTTGAGACTTTAACAACGATATCACAAAATGATGTTTTAAAATTACACATTAAGTTTTTTATAGATTTATATATTTTTTAAAAACATTTTTGTTTTAGTTAAATGCAATGAATATTATGAAATATGTACAAAATGTGAAAATCTTACTTACACATTTTCAAGATGGTGGTCTCAATGAAAATATAGGTTTTCTTTTATTTCCCATTTGCCTAAAATCCAATAAAAATCGAATTAAACATAAATATTTTATATTATTTTTTCTTTTTAAATTATGTATAATTTTTTAATATATTTTAAATTACAAGTAATTATTAACAAAAAAAAAAAAAAACTATAATTTATTTTTTACATCTGACCACTTTTGATTAAACACAATAATGAGGTAGGTGAACGATGAACATGGTTTTATTTGTATTGATACTCTCTCTCTTTCTCTCTCTATCTTTACATTAGGCTAATAAAGCACTACGTTAATAAAAAATATAATAAATAAAAAATATTAATAAAACTATTTCCGTTTAGAATATTATTTTGTTAAGTGTCAGAATTTAAATTTAAATTTGAACATAAATTAATTTTCTCAATGAAATCATTCTAACAATTTTTTTAGTCGATAATTTGTTAAAAGATAAATCATTAAAAAATAAAAAGCCAGTACAAAAAAAAAAAAAACTCTGCCATACACAACATATTAAATTAATGATAATAACTATGGATGAATCGATTGATGAATACTCTCTTGTGTGGTCTTAGATTTGATACGACACTAAACGTAAGTTTTATTGGTGACAATCAACGACTAAAATATCAGAAACTACTGTTGCAAATCATCAGTTCAAGGAACTATTCAATGTAGTCTGAATGTAATTGTCAACATATTATTTTGTGTGTGATCTGTTAATTGGTGTCTTAGACGCATATTATAAATCTTTAGATCAAATATAATATCAAATGAAGATTTGTTGATATTATTGAATGTTGTGGCGATGTACACGATTATCAGAAGAAAAAAATGAAAGCAGATCGATAAAATTCTATCGTAAAATATGCATTAGACAGGTATAGTGGAATATCTGGTTGAACAAAAAAAAAATGTACTACAGAGATTTAAACGCGTCTGAAACTGGAGAAGCTAGAGTAATATAGCACAAAGATTCATCAAAAATTCAAATAAGCGACGAGGTAGAGAGCATAGAATATTTGGAAAGTTATTATGCAAAAGATGGTAGGATACCTAAAAATATGGCGGAACACGGAAACAAAAGATGGGATAGGTGTTCATAAATTTCACGTAATTCAAATTGTTTCTTGGTGTACTATCTTATGTCAGCAACGTGACTTGAAAATAATGGGAATAGGATCATGTCACAAATTCAATAGTTGACTTAGGTTCATATTAAGTATTTTTTATATTATAACAAAATATAATATAAATTGAGGCAATCGACACAATTATTAGACAAAAACAAAATTCAATCGGATCGGTCATACACCTAACAATTATATCATAATAAATGCGTTGAACTAGAATTCACAACAAGATAGTAAAAGACCTGGTTGATCAAAAATAACGTGACGGAGAACTGTGATTTAAGATATTGGTAGCAGTGGTAAGATGTGTACGTACAGTAAAGTCGGAGGGCCTACATTCTATAGTTGATAAAAGTAAGTGCATTGAAAAATTTATTCCAAGACAACATCGCACTTATATTAAATATTTCATTATTTTATGTATTTATTGTAATGATGATATGGCGACCGAATTAATATTTTGGCAAGTCAACAACAAATTCAAAAGCTAACTGACATATAATTGGAAAGAATGGTGTCAATTGAAATGTCGTTGGGCTGATCAAATTGCTAAATCATTGACTCCAATATATCATACAAGATATGCATATGAGTACTATAATGAACTAATGCATATTGTACATATTCGTATAATATCAGATACATGTGGTAAAATATCCATTGGTTATATACTCGTATATATAGGCTATAATCTTACTATAAATATTTAATTATATGTAAGTGCTCCGAGTCTAATGAGAAAAAGATTCTAATCTATACACATATAACATTACTATACAAATTCATAGGCACATTAGGGTATTATCATCATAAATTGAATATTAATTTTTTAATGGAACACATAATACTATATGAGTAAAGTAAACATATTCGTACATATTTAATTACTTTTTTTCCTATGGATAAGTCTAGTTGCATGAATACTAAAATCGTTCGTTTTATATTCATAACATTTTATCCACTTGCATGGAACTACAAAATATGATATATTAGATCTTCCATTATCATTTATATTTTATTCAATTAGTCACAAATCTTATGTACATCATTATTTATGTAACATCAGTACATATAAAATCTTATGTTTATAATATAATCAAATTATTTGTTTGCTTGCTTGTTTGCAATTTTTCCAAAAAAAAAAAAAAATTAATTAAATTTTAATATTTAATAACTAATATTCTTATAAACTCAGGCATAACAAATTTAAAAGTTTATATTGCATGTATGCGTACACGTGTAGCCGTAGGTTTAAAGGCAAATTTTACAAAAACACGAGCCGCTTATTTTTCTTCAAAGTGAATAAAATATGCCTTGTTTTCCTTTTCCAAGTTCAGAAGAATAATAATCTTCATAAACTCAAAATATAAATGAAAAAAGACATAAAAATAATAATTGGCTTCCTTATTGCACAAGGCACGATAAATTATATATATATATATGCTCTTACATATCGGCTCAAAAAAAACGACCAAAACGTCAATTTGATGGGTCATCCGCCGTACAGTCCTGATTTAGCACC
Source organism: Penthetria funebris (assembly GCA_027564355.1). Taxonomy (NCBI): domain Eukaryota; kingdom Metazoa; phylum Arthropoda; class Insecta; order Diptera; family Pleciidae; genus Penthetria; species Penthetria funebris. The sequence goes on from JANSTX010004059.1 coordinate 11,694, forward strand.
CAATGACTTCTTTTTATTTCCACACATCAAAAAAAAAATTACGATATTCGACGGTTGATGCCTTTAAAACGCTTGTTTTGGAGGTATCTAAATCGTAGTGAAAAATGTGGAATGATATTCATGGAGAATATTTTGAAAAACAATAAAATCAATTTCAATAATTAATACTTGTCTTATGATTATTAGACAAGAAACATAAGTAGTCTGCTTCGTATATATATGAGAAAAGGTCATACGAATAATTGGACAGTACAGCATACTTCGTCAGTGGCAAACACACAAATAAGATATAGGTTAATCATCCCATCTTTACAACTGCATGTGGTGCACACTAAAACTTTACCACAAGATATGACATTCAGATGTGTTTGTCAACTTGGTGAAAAATATTCTACCAACAAACGGATGGTAGCTACTGATTTATGTAACCACTCTACCGAATTTTTTCTTGATTCAGAAATTGTTGCTTAATTTAAGAATTATTCCTAGATGTAATAAAATATTGCGATAGCATATCTTCTAAATTAGTATTATGAATCAATCCGTATGGAGTTATCTTAATTCAATGAAATAACAATTAAGTTTAATATTTCTTGATTTAAGAAAAGATTTTCTTGTTTCAAGGAAATAAAAATTTGGAGATGAAATGTACGAATCAAATCAAACATTCTGACTGCGAATTATATAAACATAATATATTATTCAGAAATTATCTTCTGACAAAAAATACTCAAGCTAATGGACTTAATAAAATATACCACAAAAATATTCAAAACATTAAGCTAATTAGCAAATGCTTAGAAATTAATTTGAATTTAAATTTCCTGTTGATCATAAATTTGAGAAAATGTTAACTTTTGGATTGCCTATTCTTATCTCATTAGATATACTAAATAATATTGATATACACGACTCCATAGGTAAAGGGAAGGAATATAATAAATGTATTAAAATTAAAGCTAATATTAAATTGCTAACATGAAAATTATAAACGTTATTATAATCCTTGTTATATACCTAATCGTATACACATGGTATAACGAAACTTGAAAGCGAATTGAAGTTCAAAGAATGAATAATTTGTAAAAATTAATTGTGTATTGATCTAAAATTATTTTACTATTAGCAATTCTTGACAAGAATGTGGTGGCGGAGTCATAGATTAGACGATTAGAGTAAGAGTTAATCATTTGAAAAAATCAAGTACATACATTACAACCACTCTTGTGTATATTTGTTTCTGATCAAATTTTGAGTAAACTGTATAGAGAAAGTTTCAGAGCTACGTCATATGCTGATGACATCGTTATTATGGTATCATGTATCAAACCATTAGCAATTGCAAATTTGACACTGTATGGTGGAGGGCTTTGGAAACGAGGTCGAATACCGACATGTTAACCAAAGTTTAAAGAACGCCTTGTTTGGATATAACTGGTGCATTATACACCGTGTGTTAGAAGTCATGTAAGACTTACTGCCATTAGACATTTATTGTAAATGCGTTGCTGCCAGTAATGCGATACGAGTAAGGGATGCGGCCTGGTGGATAGTATTACTATATGATCATTTCTATATTTGGAGTAAAGTCTCTTAATAATGTTGACACCGATTATTGGAATTGGATAGTGGCGGAGTCGGATGTTTACTCCGACACATAGAATATAACTGAATTTTATAATTGAAATTAGGCAGTCTGTCTAAAAACTGTTCGGGTTTTCAAGCCGAACTGGTTGCTATTTGCCAAATTGCACAGAAGGTGGTTTTGCATATCAAGAATCCGACAAGAATGTTACATGTTACTTTGACAGTCAAACGGCAATTAGAGGCTTGAAAAGTCGGTAGAAAATTAAAATCAAATTTAGTTGCTTTTTTAAGGGACACATTGAATATGCAATATTGGTTTGCCATAGGGTGCCATAGGCAGATATTGTTGACAGTGCCTATACTTGAACTAGTAAACAATGGGCCGGAATTGGCACATGCTGTACGTCGAAACGAATCTGAACGATACACAATAAGAATAGACAAGTGGACTGCTTAATGAGACGAGATTTGAGGCAGGGTGTCTGGTGGGTGTTCTTATGGGACACTGGTTAATTGATAGTCATGCAATAAGATTGGGCTTTGATGAAACCGACTTTTGTCGTAGCTGCCGAGATGAGGAAGCATCGGAATGCGAATTGGAGGCAACTTTTTTTTTAGAACCGGAAGAGTTTGAAATATGTAACATTTGTGCTCGTATATGTTATATAATTCAATGTTAGAATATTTAATGAAATTATTTATTACCAGTAGTAGAAAAATGTACAAAAATTTAATTAACTCCAGCGGAATGGAAAATGGTTTTTTGTTAAGTAAATGGAATCCTATATTATCCAATAAATAATAGACACGTGTATAATTTTGTATAAATAAACAAAATATTAATTATCCTATAATTTTTAAGAAAATGGAAAATGTTTTTTTTTTATAAAATCAAATTTTTATCCAAATTTCGTTTAAAAAATTACAATATGATTTAATTTACTTTATCGATTTTTTTATTATACTTAAATGTAAGCAAAATTATTGGCATCATAATAAATTTCATGGATGGATAATATTTACTGTTTATATAATAGAAACCTATTTATAATATGTTTATGATTATTATAATTATGAGGATATAAAAGATATAAATTTTATATTTTTTATTATTATTTTATGAGTCAAATAAATTAGTTAATGTACACCTCATGTAAATGGGTATGTTATAGAGAACTAGCATATAGCAGTAAGTGTTCTTCTCAATGCCAATGTTTTGAAATTACAATTATACGTTTACCGCAACATTAACGCTCTGCGCCGCGTAATAGTTGAGAGATTCTTTATAAATACTGTACAAATAGTTGCCCGATATAAACGAAAACGATTTTTAGTAATTCATCTGGGGTATCTTTTAATTATGTTAAGACTGGTCCGCATGTCATAAATTAGCTAAAGAAAACCATATGTGCATTTCAATTATAGAAAAATTAGTAATATACAAGTGATATTTATTAAATCAGTTAATAAGGCGTCAACGAACAACCGCCACTTTTCACAATTTCTGACCACTACCTTCACTTCACTTCATCGTCTGCCATAGTACTGACCTTCTTAATGCCATTTCTTCGTCACATAGTTTATGAATGACCGGGTCTTCTAATATTTATTATTATTCGAGAAGTAAAGCTTCTGGTCGCAACATATCATAATATGTATGAACTAATCAATAACAAAATGTTATTGATTTTCTTGACCTATACAAAGCAATCAAATATAGGAAACAAAATATTGCATAATATATTCTGTACCCTATAATAATATTATCAAATATAGCTGATGACTGAAATATTTTAGAAATCAATTTGCTGAAAGTTTTCCTTTAATAAATAAACCTTCAAATATATTTCACCAAACAACCTGACAAACTTTTTCCATATACATTTTAAAATTTAATTTATTTATAAAGTCTACAAGTTTAACAAAACATTATGTTTTCTATTTTATGATTTCGTTCCTTTTAAAAATATTTACAGTATAAAATTAACAAATCATAAATATGAATAATTAATTTAAATAATATGTCCTAGGGGATTGACGTTAAAAGGCATCCAGACCGTGATTGGAGGGACTATAGAAGAATATGTGGCTAACATATTCTAGTTTAAATCTAGAGCCAATGAAAATCAAACGCAGCATGGCGGACTGTGTCGCCATTCCTCAAGTAATATAGCGCAGGCTGTTATTGTTGCCAATTCGATATTAGCCGAACATAAAATTGGTAAAGAAACTCGTGGACGATATATAGAAATATTTTCGGCTTAGAGTTACTCACAGGATTAGTCAGGATTCTGTGAAAATCTGAATGGTGAAGATTGTTCAAATTGAACAACCTTGGCATCTCAAGCCCTAGTGAGTTGGATTACTGATATTGCGTCAGGCGGCCGCCGACAGTGAAATAAAAGCCAAATAGAAGAAAGCAGAAAGATAGGAAATTATTTATTATTTATCTATTATTGTTTACCACCTTGGTGTGCATCAGTTTTCTGCATTAAGCCCATTAAGCTTTATAACTATTATGCAATTTCTGTCTGGTACAATACAGGATCGTCTTCAGTGGACTATGTTATTTGCAGATGACATAGTGCTTAATAAGTGAAAAGCGAATTGAACCGGAATCGAAAATAAATCTGTGGAATTCGGTATTGGCGGCCAACGAATGTATTTTCCATTTTATGGTAATCGATCGACTTCTCAACAAAACTTACGGTGTATCATTTGAAAAAAACAAATAAGAGGATCGATTATTAAGTGTTTAGAATCATGTACTCGTATATTCCCTATATTTGTAAATATTTATATTATCACAATAATGGAACAAAGAACCTAATAAATTATAGATAATTATATGTTCGAGTATATACAATTTCAATTTGTATGATTACCAATCATGTATAAAATAAGGACAAACAATTTATTATTACCCACAATATACGTTATAATTATCTAATTGGACTACGACACATCTTTTCCTTGTTCTCATATTTTCATTAGTTTCATTATTACAGTGGAAAACTATTAAAATTTGTTTGTATAAATATATATATATATATGAACACTTAATAATATGAATTATGTGACTTAAATATGAGTACAAAAAAAACATCACTTTAATAAACATTTATCAATTGTCATACAATTGCCAACAATTTAATGACATTATTTTATATTAAAATTAATATTTTAGTAACAACAATTAATCTATATTATTTAAGGTTATAATTCTTCTTCGTCTTCTTTGCCATATTCCTTATGGTCAACCCTATATTTAAGGTTAAAATTATTGAGTACAAATGCAGGTAGTTAAAAACTGATCCAGTTTGATGCAAGATTGAATATTTGACAAACCAAATTAAAACACGTCGCATTCATATTGTTCCTGTGGAAACTTATGTCTGAAGTTGTACATGTCGAAAAAGTCTATAAATTGCAGTATAAAAAAATAGCTCATACCGCATAGAGGGTAAAACTAATTTTGAGAAGATTTTGTTGTGAACTGAAATCATCCTCAAATCATCACATTTCAAGCATTACTACTAATATTGCAGTTATAAGGCAGTAAGAATGTTAAACTTTAAACAATCAGAATGACGAACATTTAAATTGTGTTGAAAAAAATCCATATCACTTGTTATGGTTGATGATAAATTGGTAGATTTTATTGCGCAATTATAATCTGGAATTCATTTTGAAAATGTTTTAAAACAAAATGTTGAACAATCACGAAAAATAACACCCATAATAAAACCCATCTAAAAAATTTCCTATCAATATGATATATTAGGTTTTAGCCCCATATTCCAATGCCTTCGAGCCATCCGATTTCAACGATATTTAGTTACGTTATCACTTGTCACATATGTGTTCTATCACATAATCATCTTAAAAATTACGTCTCAAGAGCGAATAGGACAGTATGTTAATTTGTCGTTTCATATATTCATTCAACACTAAATGCCATCCGTGATTAAATTTTCAGCAACCTAAATTGTTGGTGAGACGTTTATTCACCATGTTCACAAATAAGACACTATATTTCTGGCCATTCGATTACCTACCATAAAATAGATATATACTGCGATCGTGTATTTCTAGTGGTACCCCGAAAAGATAAATATATAGGTTGAGCAACCTCGAGATGCAAGTTGGCTACTCCATTAACCCACCAATACACAATCATCACTACCCCTATATAAAAATCACAAAACAAATAATACTCTTTTCAAATTGTACAATTAGGGAGTTTAAATTTTAAGACATTTTTAATTGACAAATACTAGGAATATACGTTTTAGAATACTTTTGCAAATAACAGTAGTTGGATAATGTTCAAAAAGCTTGTCCTAATGAACTATAATATATAAATATAACTGATATTTTTCCTTTTATTGTATATACAAAGTATACATTAGCACATAAAAAAACGCAAAACAAATAGAAACTTTTTATAAACCAATTTAACTTTGTAATCAAATTTTAATTAAAAATTAAAAAGCCAATAGGAAATAAAACCAAAATTACTTTCAACGAGAAATTGCGTAACGAAATCCTTTTTCATCATAAATGTGTAGTCAAATTAATTTCTTAATAATATAATGTTAAAAGTTGTACTCTTTTTAATAAATAACAGACCAGACTGAATATCCAACAACTAAGTTAAAATAAATTATATGTGAAAAACGTATTTTATGTTTTAATGTTTTTGTATTATTTTATTTATTTGAACAAAGCTCATAATTGTATAATTTGTAGAGACATAAAGGAGCAAGAAAAACACACAAACTCTAAAAACTTAAAATAAAAAGTATATACGATCTCAATGAGTGGACGATTAAATAAGATTTGAATATGTCGACAAAAAATTAAACAACAAAGTATGGGTTCACAAAGAATGAATATAGCGCACAAAAGAGTATACTGGACTCTGGATGATAATCCCGATACCATGTCAGAAATTGTTAATGTGTTATGATCGACTTACTGGCGAAAAAAATCTATCTGGAAGTATTGCACGTAGAAAATCGAAGTTCAAAGTTCAATTTTGATATTGTTCAAAAATCCTACCTCATCAGAATCCCAGAAACATTACTAGCATTTTACTTGGAGACTCTTCAGTAAAAATGCAGGACATATATGCAACATATTGAGTATTACAAATTGACGCCATTAACTTCAGTTTACGTCGAACGCATAGTTTCGAGACATCGAAGTTTATGAAGAGATAATAGGAAGCAATTTATTAATGTCAAGAAAATGTAATTTGAATTTTCTAACAATTTTTTACCACCTCTTGAATAGATAGATAGATGGGTAATTTTTGATACTTAATTTGTCGTAAATAGCGAAATTCAATCAATCTTAACAGGATAAGGAAGTTTTTAGTGCACATTTAACTTTTTTTTTTATATTCATTTAATATAATCTGGTATTGTGGTAAGACATCAAAGATAAAACATCGCTTTTAAATAATGAACAAAACAAAAACAGGAATCAAGGCTATTAAAGTGAACACATATTATAATCCGTATTTCGTATATATGCAATATTAATATTGATTATATTATGGTGTAATTTTGTAGGTCGGACTTTCTAAGTACTTTTTGTAAAATTAAAATTGTTTCAAAACGAAATTAAAATTGTACAAATTATTAAAAAAAGGAAGCTTATATTAAAAAAAAATTAAATTATTCGATTGCAGAACTAGATTTATACAGAAAAAAAATCAAATATAGCAAATAGCAGTCGAACCAGCCACTGATAATAAATTATAAATAATAAAACGAATTACTATATGAATTTATCGCTTACCCTTTCAATAGCAATACAATGAAATTATGTAAATGAATAAACTTTCTGAACTTTAGAAACTTATATTATAATAGACGTGAACGAGGTATCATATATATAAAGTGAGCACTTTAACAAAATTGCTTTAAGTTTTCTTTTTATATTATGTACTAAATTCGAATAAAATTGCAACATATTGTGCATATTATATATACTAAGTTGAAAATTTTAAATATATTTTCAATATGTTAAAAAAAACAATTACTCGCTAATTCAATTTTCCAAACTTATTTTAAGGAGAGAAATACGAAAGAAAGCGCAACAAGTCAAAACATATGTATGTATATTATAGGTCATAGTTCATTGGTTATAAAATCCATATACATAAGAGTCAGTATATTTAACAGGCTGATTTAAATTAAATATGGGATATATGCAGAACTTTTGAAAGTACAATAGTGAACTATCGCATAAGTTATATAATAAAACCATCATTATGTTTATATTGAATTGAAGGATGTATCCTATTATATGCACAATTCATAATATAATATGAAATAGGTTCATATGAACAAAGTTTTACTTATTATATATCAATATAACTATAAATTGGTATTTATTTTCAAATTAAATACACAAGTGTGTATGGTATAGAATTCTAGAACACACTCGTATAAATACATCAAAGATAAACCTAATGAAAATAATATATAATATCTTTATTACATTTATTTAATCAACGATGAAATGATAAAGGAACCAGTTATCAGCTAATGTGGGAAGAAAATTAAGTAATTATTTACAGATAGTTTTTTTTTTAAAAAAAAAAAAAAAAAGAAAGAAACGTCGATACTCATTATAAGAATTCTAAAACTCTAAAAATGTCATTTCATTTGGCGTTACTTGGCCTTAATAGGAATAAACTTCAAAATCATGATCTGACTGGATATGATCTTCTCGGAAAATACATGTATAACATAAAACTTGTCAGCATTGCGAAGAAAAACAAATATGTAATGTTCATTCAAAAGTAACGTTTATACTTAAGAATTGTGTTTTTAAGACTAAGCACCATTGGTAAATAGTATGTATTGAAATGAAAATGATTAATTAAATTATATTTCGTCTTTCAACATTTTCAGCCCAAATCAGTTCACTACATAACGTGCGTACCTTCAAATTCTTTCCACTAACAGCTAGATAGTTAAAGTGCTGCTCCAATGCGGAGAGACAGAATTCTGAGCACATTAGGATAATTATTTAAAACATATTTGTTATACATGAAATGTAAAAGTGAAGTCTTAAACGGGATTAGAGATGGATGCACCAAATTGTAAATTTCATTTAAAAGACAAGTCTTGTTATAAGTCAATGTCTGCTGCTATATGAACGCTTTATATTTATTCAAACACATGTGTACATGTTTTCTCATTGATTTTTTTTTATTTTTTTATTTCTATCGACATAGACTAACCGAAATCAATCCTAATATTTATTACACTATACAAGTTTTTAAAAAAACACAATCACGTATCTGATCAGATTCCTATAGAGAATTAAAAGTTCATTTATATATAATTTTTTACACTAAAAATGTAAAACATACCCTGAAATATTATTATTTATTGGCCATAATACTGAATTGATAATTTTTTCCCTATTGGATTATTATTAATATTCAAAATGGGTAACTTTTATTTCATTTAAATAATTTACCAAAGATGCAGTCTCAATACTTATCTGTAGAGATAAGACATGAATAGAAATTACATTTTATTTATCAACCCCCATGAGAATTAACATATATAACTTTATACATAACACAAGTACATTATTTTTTAAAAAAATATACTTAGATGTTAAAAAATTTTAGCAATTTTTTTAACTCTGTCAGACTCATATAAAGCTGACTTACATTACAATTATATTATTTTTCACTATATTCTTCATAAAATTAATAAAAATTATTAAAATAAAAATAATGAACATTTTCATATTAAAATGAATCTAAATAATAAATCAGAATGTATCCTCGCAAGTCAGACAAAACGATAAGAAAACGATAAAAATATAATTGGCATCGCCAATTATTGTAGGCCCTGGGAATTGTTTAATGGATCACAACATAATATATAAGTATTTATTAAATAGAATTGCAAAATAGCCCAAAAT